>JAWQFJ010000725.1:40000-60807 GCA_034096865.1 Theodoxus fluviatilis | reverse complement strand
GTATGATGTCCATGGGGAATCAGTATGCACAAGAGGCGAAGAGTTCCAGCACGAGAGAGAGAGAGAGAGAGAGAGAGAGAGAGAGAGAGAGAGAGAGAGAGAGAGGGGGGGGGGAGGAAGGGAGGAAGGAAAGGAGAGGAAGGGAGGGAGGGAGGGAGAGGGAGAGGGAGGGAGAGACACAGCAAGAGAGAGACAGAGAGAGAGACACAGAGAGAGAGTGAGAGAGAGAGAGAGAGAGAAAGAGAAAGAGAGAGAGAGGAGAGAGAGGAAGAGAGAGAGAGAGACAGAGAGAAACAGAGAGAGAGACAGAGAGAAACAGAGAGAGAGAGAGAGAGGGGAGAGAGAGATCGGAGAGAGAGAGAGAGAGAGAGAGAGAGAGAGAGAGAGAGGAAGCGATAGAGAGAGAGAGGAAGAGAGAGAGAAAGAGAGAGAGAGAGACAGAGAGAGAGATATAGAGAGAGAGGAAGAGAGAGAGAGACAGAGAGAGAGAGAGAGAGCAAGAAAGAACAGGAAAGAACAGAAAAGAAGCAGAGGAAGGAGTAGGTGGCGGAAACTGAAAGATGAGGCCAAGTGTATACAAGTTCTAAGTGTGTGTACATGATTGTGTATGCGCGCGCGCGCGTAAGTGCATACACATGAGTGTGTGTGTGTGTGTGTGTGTGTGTGTGCGTGCGAGCGCGAATGTGTTACGTGCACATTTGCGCTTTCATGCACGCATTCGGTATCTATTTTAACCATACGAGTGCCATGAACCGATCTGGTCGGTTCAAGAATCATTGCCAGGTTGCTTGAACCGACCTGGTCGGTTCAGAATTTTGGTGGTTGATAAAAATATTGTGGTGTTCTTAATGACTCTAATTCCCTCTCTCCAAACACGCACGCTCGCACGAACGCACGCAAACACACACTCATACACACACACACACACATACACACACACACACACACAGACAAACATACACACAAACATACACCCAAGCACACAAACACATTCACACACACACACAAACACACACACACACACACACACACACACACACGCACGCACGCACGCACGCACGCACACACACACACACACACACACACACACACACACACAAACACACACACAAACACACATATTCACATACAGACACATATACATGCACACGCACATAAATGCGCGCACTCACACATACACACATACACACATACACATCATATTGCTCTGTCCCAGTCTGTTATGCTCCGTACCCGCCTATCCTTGCCACCCTACCGCAACTCTGTTTATTTTGTCTTTCCTCGCACTGACTTTTCTTGCAGCTGATCCAGGATGCCCTCCTCCTTGAGCTTGAGCAGGGCTCTGTTGACGTCATCCTTGAAGGGGGCGCCCCGTGGCATGCCAAGACTGAAGGTCTTGCCCCCGAACTCCTGATCCACCGCCTCCACGCCACACACCTCGCCGGCGTAGTAGTTGTTGACCACGCCGTCTGCGATGTGCACGTACTTCCCGCTCAGAACCTGCAACGAGTTGTGCACCACGGTAACTGTCAGTCACAGGCTGAAGATAAATGGGGGCTCACTGGAGGGGCGCGTGTTTAGCCTACCTAGTTGGCAAACAATAGGCCGGTCTCAACATGTGTCAAACAATTGACTGTATTTACATCTGCTTACATAATGTTGACACAAGTTGACGGAGCCTGTTCCTCTCAAGATCTTGCAAGGTTCCTAGCGTAAGAAACGCGCCCCGGTGGTTTAAAGCGCTCGCCTGTAGTGGTCTCGCGGTGGGTTGATGCCGGCGTTTGAAGCTGCGGATATCTCAAAGTTGCATCTTGGGGCTAGCTGCTTCGGCAGCACTGCTTTTCTCATTCAAGAGTAAAACGGTTTCTGGGAGCTGCACAGCGGCGATAGGGCGTGAAATTCCCGAGTATAATTTACTGTAAAAGTGGGACTAAAGAAAGATTCTTATTACATTATCATTATCATCATCTTCATCAACATGATATATCATGAGAGATAAATCATTGAATAGTGTGCAATTAAACCTGGTACGATCTCCTCTCTCTCTCTCTCTCTCTCTCTCTCTCTCTCTCTCTCTCTCTCTGCTTGTGCTGAAATTTACATAGAATACCCGTCTTTTTAAATATGTGCTTTTTATACAGGAACCTCATCGATACACGAAATTCTACATACATGGTGAAAAGACTAAAACCGATGAGTTTTATCGTCGTATCATTGAGTTAATGTCTTCTGGATAATCCGACTCCACTGGAAGTAGCACAACACTTTCCTATACATTCTTTGAGACAAGCTATTTGTCATTCTAGCATTTTATCATCAGAGCAACAGTGACCTTCACCACTTGATGACTGTTTACAAATTACACACATGCACACACGCACACCCTTAGAGCTAATTCAACATAATTATCTAGACACAACTACCAAGCAGTCCCATTCACGCTTGTGATAACCTGCCACAGAGCATCCACATCCTCTCATACGTACACAGAATAATCCAGCACTTCAGTTTCCCTGAGGGAACTCTTGCAGGTTGGAGGCAAGAAAAGAACCACCACGTCTTCCAAGTGATTCGTAGAAGGCGAAAGATTGGGAGATCAAAGCCTAACTTGCTCTTACTCTTACGTGCTCAAGTGATTTTTATGATCAATGGCCTTACATAACCTACAGAGACTGACATAATGTAAACACCCATTCATCATCATCATGATCATCATGATCATCATGATCATCATCTTCATCATCATCATCATCATCATCATCATCATCATCATCATCATCATCATCATCATCATCATCATCATCATCATCATCATCATTACCACCACCACCACCATCACCACGACCACCACGACCACCACCACCACCACCACCACCACGACCACCACCACCATCACCACCACCCACCCACCCTGTTGATAATCTCTTCTCTGTCGGAGACCAGGGTCTTGTCGCTGTTGATCTTCATGAAGGTCCACATGCGTTCGTACGGGGCAGTGGTCTGGTTCTTGAAGAACCCCTCCAGACTGGAGCCGCGCTGCACACCGTACATGATGGTGTTCTGGTCAGCCAACTCTCGCACGGACCGGATGCGGCTGTCCATCTGCTGCAGCGTCAGAAAGGCTGCCAGGTTGGCCGTGTAGGCAGCGTCAATGATGAGCACGCAGAACCTGACCGTGGCCAAAACAGAAGCAAAGCGATTTGATGGTAGAGAATCGTGAAAGAAGAAATCAATTCCTGAACCAAACACCTGAATTCGAAATGTAAGGATGTGAAGCAAAGAAAGCAAATGACAACGAGCTCACTAGGAGACAGAGGTTTTCCTGAAATTGTTTGTCGTAAAAGAAACCATGCGTGGTGCTTTTTGGAGCAACGAAATAAATCTATTGTTTGAGTTCGAGTTGGCACGCCTTGTCAGCTCGAAAAATCTCACACGTAAAAAACATCTTTGACGTGTCTAGGAACATTCACAGAGAAACCGGAAGCGATGCCTTCACAAATGAGGGCGTCAACTAAGGGCATCGCATTTTGCTGACAAGATCCACACAACACCGGAAAAACGCCGGAACAAACACCGGAATATGTTTCTTGGAGTTCCTCGTAAAGACCAAGCGAAAAAGAAAAGGGGGCAAGAAGAACGAAGACGAGATGAAGAAAGAGTGGTGGTAGAGCGGGCTTAAATGTAGGAACGGGGAGGGGGACATTGGTCACTGACCAGAAGAAGGCAATGATGGTGCGCATGGAGGTGGTCTGGGGTGAGTACTCGGTGGTGCCCTGCAGGAGGATGTTGATGGAGTACCAGGCCGACTCCTTCAGGTCAAAGCGCTGCACAGACCCCTGCTGCGTCTGGTCAAAGCGTGCCATCAAGTACAGAGAGGCACCAGCCACGATCAGGAAGCCCAGGATCATGAACCACAGGCCTGCAGATGGAATGCAAAGGTTGGAGGCCCCAGTGTCTGTCAGTCTTTACGCATGTGTTTATGACCATGCGTGTCTGTGCTTCCATGTCTGTCCGTTCGCTCGGTCGACAGTCCCTTCTCAGTGTTCATCTCTCTCTGTCTCTGCATTTGTCTCTGCATTTGTCTCTGCATTTGTCTCTGTCTGTCTGTCTGTCTGTCTGTCTGTCTGTCTGTCTGTCTGTCTGTCTGTCTGTCTGTCTGTCTCTCTCTCTCTCTCTCTCTTTCTCTCTCACTCTCACTCTCTCTCTCTCTCGCTCTCTCTCTCTCTCTGTCTCTCTCTCTCTCTCTCTCATTGCTGTTGATTGCTGAAAGGCACTAACATTCGAATAAGAAGAAATGTATCCAAATGCATCTTCTATGCCTTGAAACTCCGAGAGGAAATAAGAAACAACATATGAACCTTGTATTGAATCTATTTTGACTATAACACTGATGATTATGGTTGTATGCTGTTTACACCAAACATGTGGGATTTTGCCACATTGATGAATCATTGTTATACACATGTATATAATTCAGCGGGCTGTCGGCCTATAAATAAACATTCAGTTCATTTCAGTTCATCCCACTCTCTCTCTCTCTCTCTCTCTCTCTCTGTCTGTTTGTCTGTTGTAAGCAGATATATTTGATTATGATGTTCACTTTGAAGATTGCACAATATACCACTCACTGGGTACAAAACTGTTGGTAAAAGGTAGAAGATCTGGTGGTATTTACAGTGCTGATTAGGAAATCCGTCACCGATAATGTATCAAGGATGCAGCTTGAATATGATAACATTGTTGTATTCCCTGTAAGCTGTCCAAACATAATTATCTTTATCTGTGCCTATATACCACCCGCTGATTCACCCTACTATCAGGAAAAAGGTATTTCTTGTGACCTAACGTTGTTAGAGGATGCAATCCTAAAGGTGCAAGAGATCTGTCCAGGGTCAACCATAATTATTTGCGTCGACTTAAATGCTAGAGTGGGGAAGTGGGACATTCACGATGAAACAGTTGAGGATGATCCTGATCTACAGGAAAGCATTGACTGCGTATGCAACAACTTCACCTTGCCTAGAGTATCTCAGGATGAAACAATGAATCAGTTTCGATCAATTCTGAAAAATGTCGGCCTCATGCATCCTAAATGGTTCATCTGACGGTGATAAAGAAGGTAGCAGTACATATATCTCGCCCCAAGACGAAAGCGTGGTTGATTATTGTTTGATAAGTGCTCCTCTTCTTTATTTGGACATAGATCTAACCATAGCCACACGGGTGGAATCCGATCACATGCCCCTCGAACTTTCCTTCGGTCCTCGAAAACGTTATCTAGAACAAACGTCACCTAAAATGGTATCCAAATTGCAGTGGGATCCTAACAAAGCTAACGAGTATTTGACAATACACAATAGGCAAGACTTTAGTAACGCCGTATACTGAGCTACAAATCTAATAGAAAACTCTGTTGACGACGCACTCTCTCTTTTCACAAAAAAACTAGCTTCTTGTGCCGAGTGCATGAAACAGGAGAAAAAGATTAGGAAATCATTAACGGCTGAGAAACCTAAATCCTGGTTTGATGACGAGTGTAGAGAATTAAGGTTCAAATCTAGGAGGGCTCTAAGGCGGTACCGAGCAACAAAAGTAGCTACTGATAAAACAACATACACAGACTTCAGACGCAGGTACAAAAGCCTACTAAGAGAAAAAACAACAACAATTTTTCTCAGAAACCAGCCTCGCTCTTGTAAGAAGTCTAAAACGCCCAGATAAATTTTGGTCAATGATACGCAGTGTAAGCAGGAAATCAGCTAGTATGCCGAACGTTGATTTAGATGTATGGAAAAATCTTTTCCAAAACCTTCTTCAGCAGGCCGCACTAAATCCTGACGATAGTTTCGATGAAGAGGATGACATTCTTCACTCAGAGCTTGATGCTGCAATTAGTGAAGATGAGGTCCGAGCCGCTCTACATAGGGTAAAGCCAGGCAAGGCTCCTGGGATTGACGGTATACCAAGAGAGTGCTTCAAAATAGCCACAGACAAAATCGTACAATTCCTGACAAAACTGTTTAATTTCATATATGAGAAACAACAATTTCCTTTAGAATGGTCTAAGTCAATTATCATCCCTATATATAAAAAAGGAAATAAATTAGACCCTGATAATTACATGTACAGGGGAATCTCGCTATTACCTGTCCTGAGCAAGGTCTTCTAATCTATATTGACGAGGAGACTATGTACTTGGTTAGAGAATGAGGGAAGAATTTGCTCAGAACAGGCAGGCTTTAGAACTGGTCACTAAACCATTGCTCACATTTTCACACTATATGCCATAGCACTACAACATGTATATGGTGGCCGTCGAGGTCAAATTGTACGTTGCATTTGTGGACTACAAAAAAGCTTTTGATTCTGTTGACCGCTCATAATTATGGAAAGCACTCCAAATAGCCGGACTGTCGTCCAAGTTTATCAGAATGCTGAAAGCTATGTATTGTAACGTACAGGCTTATGTTAGATGGAACCGCAGCATGTCTGAATTTTTTGCATGCCCGGCCGGTGTGAAACAAGGTGCCTTGGAGAGCAGTTCCTTATTTTTAATGTATATTAATTGTGTCGCTGATTATGTTCGTGCACATGGCAAATACGGCATCCAGATGATGCCTGGAATGTCCGAAATATTTGCACTACTTTTTGCTGATGATGTGGTATTACTATCCACAACACCGAGTGGACTTCAGAACCAGCTGGACCGCCTTGCACGTGTGTCGGAAAAGCTTGGTCTTACTGTTAATACTGAAAAAACACGAAAATTATTATCTTTCGGAAAGGAGGTCACTTGGCAGAAGAAGAGAGATGGTACCTGCACAATTCTAGATTAGAAGTGGTAAACAGCTACAAATACTTAGGAATATTTTACAACTAAACTATCTCGGAGTGCGTCTCTTGAAGAGACAGCTACAAAAGGCAAACAGAAAAGTATACATGTGTTGAAAGCAATGTGGAGCCTCCACAACTCTAACACAGCAGTTTTTTTCCGACTATTTGATTCTCAGATACACAGCCTACATTATGTTATGGTTCAGAAATATGGGGCCTAACAAGCAGAGATAAGATAGAAAAGGCACACGCCTTTGCGTGTAAAAAGTTCATGGGGATGGACGTGAGAACTCCAAACCACTTAGTATACGGAGAACTCGGAAGGTATCCTCTGATAATTAATACCGCCATCAGAGCCATAAAGTGTTGGCTCAGGTTGCACAAAATGCCGCTTCATAGGGTACCAAGGCAAGCTTATGAAATGCTCCAAAACTCTATGTCCCCGAAAATAGAAATTGGACATGCCTGATGAGAAATAATCTTAAAGAGTTAGGTTTTGGTTATATATGGTTGAATGGTGGAGTAGGAAATGAGAAGTACTTCCTGAATACTGTTAAGCAGAGGTTACAAGATTGCTACAGAAAAGATGGGATGAAAGAAACAACTGCAGCCCTAGTTGTATGGTATGCTTCCTCTAAGAAGATGTTTGGTCTAGAGAAATACCTTAATATTGTCACAATAAAGAAATTTAGGGATAGCCTTATGCGATTTACATTTGAGATAAATGATTTGAAAATTAATCAACGATATGTGCTCAGAGACAAAGAAGAACAAAAATGTCAATTCTGCAATGAAATCGAAGATGAAAAACATTTCCTCGTATATTGTCAGCTATATGATGACATAAGACGTAAATATCTCGCACAGTACTTAAGTGACAAAGTAAAGAGGAAATGCAGTATCCTAGTGAAAGGATGCAACATAGATATGTCAAGAAATGTTGCTATGTACATATACTATGCTTTTGAACTACGAGAGAAGATAATGAGTAATTAGTGCAAATTCCAGTTCTGACTCGTAAATACATGTCATGTCCATCGTTTGAGCTTCATGTACTTCAGTACACAACAAAATCACGTACAATCAGCTCGAAAGAACCATGGTAAATACATGAATATGCGTATGTAATAATAATAATAATACAGTTTATTTATACAGCGCATTTTCATATACATGCTCAAAGCGCTTTACAGGCGTGAAAGATATGAAACATATAAATAATGCCAAACACAAGCAAAGCAAACCCAAGCACAGTACATATACAATGCATAAGCACATAGGTAGGCCAAGCCCAAAGGAACACAACAGAGCAACAACTTGACGAAACTAGTAAATCAATAAGACATGGCACGCGTACATGGCATCAACATGCAAGCCAAACAATAACAGGACCAACTACAGGCCCCATATAAAGCACGGCAAAGATGAAAGCCCATCGCATATGGCAGAAATACGCAGAAAGAGAACACTCCATACAAGACGAAGTGACTGAAACGATGAAGTCATACACACAAAGCACGATACACACGAGCAACCAGCAACGAACATGGCAGTAGTCCACAGGCAAACAATACCCGATGCAGGACGAAAAATATAACGATATACGAAAGAAGCATGGAAGACATGAATTATCCCTCCAGGTTTACTGGAGGTCCTACAGACTTTGTCTGTCTGTCTGTCTGTCTGTCTGTCTGTCTGTCTGTCTGTCTGTCTGTCTGTCTGTCTGTCTGTCTGTCTGTCTGTCTGTCTGTCTGTCTGTCTGTCTGTCTGTCTGTCTGTCTGTCTGTCTGTCTGTCTGTCTGTCTGTCTGTCTGTCCCGACTTAATGGCTGATATCTCAAAAACTGCTGGACGGATTTCCTTGACATTTGCACACTTACTGGAAGTTAGGTCCGATTGAATGTATCAAATTTTCAGAATCGAGGTTTGAAGAGAAAGTGTTTTTTAAGGTCGTAAACTCGAAAGCACCTCCCTAAAGTGTCAATTGACGGAGTGGCGAAATGCAAAATGTGTGACGTCATCAATAACGTGACGTAATTTAATCTGTATATCTGTCTCTCTGTCTCGACTTAACGGCTGATTTCTCAAAAACTACTGGACGGATTTTCTTGACATTTTGCACACTTACTGGAAGTTAGGTCCGATTGAATGTATCACATTTTCAGAATCGAGGTTTGAAAAAAAAGTGATTTAGTTAGGTCGTAAATTCGAAACACCCCTCAAAATCAGTTGACGGAATGGCCAAATCAAGATCGAGTCAAACGCTATCTTTTCCTACTTTCCACAAAACAATGGCTTCTTCGTATGTTGAACGTCTACCAGCAGACGCAAAAAAGCTGTAATACGAGAATATTATTGACGTTGATGGGTTAGATCCATATGAAATACCAAACAGTTTGTAGTATGTTGACAAAAACCAGTTGCCGAACATAAACCACGCCAGGATTGTACAATATTTTGTGCTGCGTACCACTTATCCTCTTGGTCTAAACACCAAAGAGTAGTTGAGTGATTGGCGGTTTGGATGTTCAGAGGGTACGCTTGTCGGCTTTCGGGGGTGATCCGATGGTCTGGATGTGTGTACTGTGTGTGTTTGTGTGTGTGCTTGTGTGTGTGTGTAGGTGTGGGTGTGTGTATTTGCGTGTGTGTGTATGCACGTGTGTGTGATATGCTGTTTCTTTCTCCATAATTCTTGGACTTATATTTGCTCATTTTTGTGGACTATGTGGTAATTAGCCAGCCAGGTTATCAAAGACTATAAGAATGTCTTACGTCATAGCAGACGTAATTATTTTTATACGTCATCTTGACGCTATTTTATTCTTTGCTGAAGAAGTCGAAAGGCATCGAAATATTCTAAGAAGTACAAACACAGAAAGTCATCTTGTTTTTTTGTTTTCTTTCTCTTTTTTGGAAGTATTTTGTGCTGGGTCATACTAGTTCTCCACTGGCACATTTGGTAGAGCTTTGGACTCTTGGTCATGCGTGACCAGGTTCGATTCTGCGCTGAAACTTTTTTTCTTCTCTTTTTTCGAGAGGTTGTGGGTTCGAACCCGACCTGGTTTTTTGTGTTTGTGTGTGTGTGTGTTTTCCCCCCTCTTTTCTCGAGAGGTTGCGGGTTCGAACCAGATCTTCTTCTCTTTTTTTTAATGCCAAAACCTGGAGGTTCAGCGCCAGCGGTTTTTATATCAACAACATATATGACCGCACACAGTCAGCATACTCAGCGGAAACAGAAACAATATCGAACAGGAGTAACCATAACAAACAAAACATGATCCGCGGAATGCACGACATTAGCACGCAAACAAACAATAATCAATGCAAGTCCATACAAACAGAATTGCAAGACGGTACATAAAGCATGTATGTGGACACCCAAAACTAGCACATGAGTTGCAGTGAGCGTACAGGCATAGAATAGTCACCGAAGCTCAGTCCAGGGGTGGTGGGGGTGGTGGTGTGTGTTATGTATATGAAACTGAGAAGAGGTGCGTTTTCAGGCCTGTGCGGAAAGAGTCAGGCGAGTCAGAATGACGAAGGCCGACAGGGAGAGAGTTCCAGACAGAGGAGCAGAAAAAGAAAAAGAGCGTTTGCCAAGAGTTTCGGTGTTGACTCTTGGAGTGCAGAGAATAGAGGTGTCTGCTGAGGAGCGGAGTGTCCTGGTTGGTGTGTGTTATCGTGTTTTTATCACTTGGTTTTGCCTTCGTTCGGAATTCTATGTTATTAGATGACGCGTTATGTGCGCATGCGCGGCGGAGGAATTGTCGGGCGCCATGTGGAGGGCCTACGACACGTTGAGTTACACTGTAAGAATTAAGTATCGTAGTAAATTCTACGAGTTGAACTATTTACAAGCCTCCAGTCTTTATTGATTGAAAGAAGTACAACGCTCGGAACACAACAGTGTGTATGTCTGAATCATGTCTGTGAGGTATGCGGGTCCTGTATGCGTGAATGCACTAAAAGATAGGCATGCAATTTTATATTTGATGCGTGACTCGACCGGAAGCCAGTGCAGTGCTTGAAGGTGATGGGGAATGTGATCAGACTTGCGGACTCTGAGGATCAGGCGTGCAGCGTTGTTCTGCAGTTTCTGTAACCTATTCAGGACATACTGGTGACAGCCTTACAGCAAGGCATTACAATAGTCAAGTCGGAATAGAATGAACGCAGAGACAAGAGTTTGGGTCGCTTCTTAAGAAAGATAATGCCGTATGGAACTAATGCGACGGAGGTCGAGGTTGACAGCACGAATGATGCTCAGTACCTGCGCATGCATAGTCAGATGGGAGTCCAGCGTAACGCCTAGGTTTTTGACTGAATCAGAGAAGGGGACAGTAGCATTGCCAATGGAGATGAATTCTGGGGACTGCATGGAGGAAGATATGTGTGGAGAAGCAACGACCATAACCTCTGTTTTTTCATCATTCAGTTTTAACTTATTAAATGTCATCCATGATTTTATGTCAAGGATACATTCTTGCATTGAGTGCATGAGAGTATCGAAGTCCTGAGGATCAGCAGATTTTTGTAACTGCGTATCATCTGCATAGGAGTGATGAAGAACCGAGTGCGCAGCCATAACGTCAGCTAGGGGAGTGATATATAAAACAAGCAAAACCGGTCCTAAGACCAAACCCTGGGGCACCCCATAGCGCAGCAGAGCAGGATCAGAGGTGCTGTTTTTGATGGAGACAGTCTGAGTACGGTTGGACAAGTAGGAAGAAAACCAGAGCAAAGCAGAATCACTAACGCCAAACACACATGTTCCAAACGACAGAGGAGGAGACCATGATCAATGGTGCCAAAAGCTGCTGAAAACTCGAGTAGCGTCAGAATAGATACCCTTCCTTGGTCTAAAGAAGGTAGGAGGTCGTTTACAATTTTCACTAAAGCAGTTTCTGTACTATGTCCAGACCGATATGCAGATTGCAAAGGACTGAGGAGACGATTGGTTGCAAGGTGTGCGGAGAGCCGGGAGAGAACTATCTTTTCTATCAACTTAGAGACAAACGACAAGTTACTCTCGGGACGGAAATTTTTCAGCTCATTGTGGTCGAGAGTAGGTTTCTTTAACAGTGGCGTAACAAAAGCAGTCTTGTGGACATCCGGGAAAATTCCAGAAGCAAGGGAGTCATTTACAATTTTTGTCAGGGTGGGGCGCACTACATCTAAACACTCAAATAGCAGGGGAGTTGGGATCGGGTCGAGGTCATATGTTTTAGGGGAAGTGCTAGAAAAGATCTTGCGGACTTCTGATTCCGTGACAGGGGTGAAGGATTCAAGTGGATCGCCACTGAATGGTTTTCCTAGGGGGTGTGAGACAGAGGGTTGAGCATCAAGGTCATCTCTTAACTTTTCTACCTTGGCCACAAAGTAGCTGGAGAACACGTCGGGGAGCGAGGATGAGGGGTACACTGTGGGAAGAAGGGTGGGACTGGTTCTAGTACACAGATCATTGGTTATGTGATACAGTTCGTTGCTCGATTTTGCTTGAGCGATCTGAGTAGTGTAAAACATAGACTTAGCTTTGTGAACAATGAAGGTCACGAAATTCTTGGCTTTCTTGTACAACTGTGCACAGTCAAACCAGACCGCCTCCACTCTCTCTCCGCACGATGCCGATCTCTCTTGGCCTGGAGAAGCTCATCACCAAGAAGCCCGAATCACGGAGTCAGCCCCATTGAGGACATCCTGCGCCCGGAGGCGGGGGCATGCTTATCTAGTACAGCCATCAGGAACCATTCCCCCCTGCCTGTGGCCAAACACTTCAGTCTCCCGAGCCACGCCACCTCTGACATGCTCGTCAGTGTGCTGAGAGATGGACTGACGGACCTGCAGCGACGCAGAGTGGCTGAGCTCACACTCATTTCGAAATTCCGAACCCACGAGAACGGCCTCAATAGGGACATGGGACTCTTGAGTCACTACCGATGAAACTGTCCCCGCACGCACTTTTAGTGCGTACCCCGTACCCTGTTGTGGCCGCTTCCTCCCTGGGTTGTTTGTGCAAAACACTCCTTTCGGCCTCCCTCACTGAACTTTCCTCACTGTCTCACCGCCCTGCACGTGATTCACCTGCCCCTATTACACTATATATTTATATTCCGTAGCCAGCCTTGTTACTTTGGCCTGACGAAGAAGCTACAGCTTCGAAAGCTTGCCGTGAGAAACCCAGAGCACCGCTGCACGCCGCTGCCAACCCGCTGCCTCTTCATCCCGTAGCGGGAACTTCCCTCATCGGCTGCAGAATAACCCCCAAACGGCCCTTTTCAGGGCCACATCTGCTCAAGAAAGAAACTTTGTCGGTTGCTTGTCTTCCATTCTTTTTCTAGTACAGCCGGGCAGCGTTGTACTGATCAGCAGAGCAGTCCTCAGAGCAAGCCAACTCCGCGCCAAGGTTGATATTTGTCAATGCTTGTCCTTTATGGTTTATTATTTTTCATTTTTTTCTTTGTACATGTGTGTGGTAAACCACAAGTTCTGTATGGGCTGTCGGCCTGACACTAGTTCAGTTCAGTTCAGTTCAGTTCTCTCTCTCTCTCTCTCTCTCTCTCTCTCTCTCTCTCTCTCTCTCTCTCTCTCTCTCTCTCTCTCTCTCTCTCTCTCTCTCTCTCTCTCTCTCTCTCTCTCTCTCTCTCTCTCTCTCTCTCTCTCTCTCTCTCTCCGTGTGTGTGTGTGTGTGTGTGTGTGTGTGTGTGTGTGTGTATACCTGTGGAGAAGGGGCCGAGGAACTGGAAGAAGTTCTGCCCACTCTCTGCTCGTTTGATGAGGAGGCTGGCTTTGGTGGAGAGAATGGTGTAGGAAAAGGAGATCACCTCCTCGCGTTCCGCACTCACATCCAGAGCCCCAATGGCCAGGGACGCATTCTGAAGGAAACATGCCGGAACGATGGTCTTCAGACCTCTGACAACAATTGATAGACAGAAAATCCTTCATGAATTTGTTTTCATTCGGGGGCATGCTCATTGAAAGCAAGAGACATCACCTTCCATTTATAACACGGACAGCATGGTGTTCAAGTCTTCTGTTGTATGTACCTCACCGCTCTGGACTCAACAGAACCAATTTGCAGTGTATTTGACATACTGTAGATACACTTTACCCATTTTGTGTGGGTGCATGTGTGTGTATGTGCGTGTCTGTATGTGTGTGTTAGTGTATGTGTGTGTGTGTGTGTTAGTGTGATTGTGTGTGTGTGTGTGTGTGTGTGTGTGTGTGATTTTGTGTTTGTGTGTGTGTGTGTGTGTGTGTGATTTTGTGTTTGTGTGTCTGTATGTGTGTGTGTGTGATTGTGTGTATGTGTGTGTGTGTGTGTGTGTGTGTGTGTGTGTGTGTGTGTGTGTGTGTGTGTGTGTGTGAGTGTGTGTTAGTGTATTAGTGTGATTGTGTGTGTGTGTGTGTGTGTGTGTGTGTGTGTGTGATTTTGCGTTTGTGTGTGTATGTGTGGGGGTGTGTGCCCGTTTTTCACAACCCAAGAGTGACCCAATTGATGCAGTCAGATTATGCATAATCTTTTGCATCAGTCACACGAAATCAATGAATATGAATCTGCTTCACAACAAGGGCATTCAAAATGGGACGGTCCTCTTTCCCCTGCACTGCCACAGAGTGGAAGCCCTTGACTTACTCCTGCCAGCAGCTCCTGGATCATGCCGTTGTCCAACCCGTTCCTGCTTTGCAGCATGGGGGCCTCCACCAGCTCGTACTTGAAGGTGAGCTTCCTGGCCAGCTCATCCAGCAGGTCCACAGTGAAGCCCTCAAACTGGTTGTCTCGCTTCATTACGAATGGGTCGGCCTGAAGAGACACACGCGCACACAGACCATCTAGTCAGTTTCGAGGCAACGGAAGTCATTGGGTCGTTGGTTTAGATACACAACTCTCGCGAACGACATGGATACGATCTGACTTTTGAAGACAACTGCTTTGTATTCGACTTAGGTATTGACACCACCATCACCGTCAGCTTTCCATCTCCGTTATCACTCATTTCATTCTTCTTGTTATCTCTATTCGTAATATGTACACTACATGTCCTTTTCATTCAAGCCTTCTTATCGTTCTCCTATCTTTCTTTCTTTTAATTATTCCTCCTCATCAGGCATTCTCCCATTCTCCCACCTTCGCCATATTTAATTCGGGAAAGTATTCACACATTTCATGTATCAAACTCGACGTTATCAAAAGGACCCGTTATTACTACGCCTATATACTTCGTTTGTATCTTGTAGCAGTTTTACAAGTTACAAAAAAGCAAACAGTGGCGAAAACATGAAGGCTAAATGGGAGCAACAGCGTTACCAGCTGGTAGACGACTTTGAGGATCTCCTCCTTGCCGAAGACATGCTGCAACGAATCGTCATCTTCTCTAGAGAAGTTTCCCTCCACCACCAGATCTTTGTCGGCGTACTTCAATGTTCCCACCTGTGCAGAATGCAGACGTCCATTTACAAAGGAGGTAAAACTTGCAGTTACAAGGGTCACGAAAAGAAGTCCAACTAGCCACAGCTAAAGAAGGCAATGAGAGAAAGGAATAAAAGCTTATGTTTGGATATGTAGTGATGGTTGGGGAAAGAAAAAAAATAGCAAGATGTGGGGAAATTATTCAGTCTAAGCAGTGTTTGCATCTTGTGTTTATTCTATGTAACTGATGAAAGCATACCATGGACTCTCTCTCTCTCTCTCTCTCTCTCTCTCTCTCTCACTCTCTTTCTCTCTTTATCTCACTCTCTCTCTTTCTCTCTCTCTCTTTCTCTCTTTATCTCACTTTATCTTACTCTCTCTCTGTCTCTGTCTCTCTCTTTCTCTCTGTCTCCGTCTCTCTCTCTCTCTGTCTGTCTCTCTGTCTCTCTGTCTGTCTCTCTGTCTGTCTCTCTCTCTGTCTCTCTCTCTCTCTGTCTCTGTCTCTGTCTCTCTCTCTCTCTCTCTCTCTCTCTCTCTCTCCCTCCCTCCTCCTCCCCCTCCTCCTCCTCCTCCTCCTAACCCCCCCCCCCCCCCCCAGAAAGCTATGATGATATAAATACACACAGTTTAATTGAATTGGACACAATACTTTTACGCATTAAAAGCGACAAAATATTATCAAGCCATATCGTCATTCAAACCAAATTACACTACAATTCTCATGTTCTGATCGTCAGGTAAAAGGTCATGGTCTGAGCTTACGGAGTAGAGACGGTTCTTGAACCAGAGGATGTCCACGCTGTAGTTGGTGCGGTTGTTGGTTTCGTGGTGCCAGGCGTACAGTCCAAGAGCTCCTTCGTAGCGCTTCTCCTGCACAGACAGAACAAAGCAGAGTTGTCTAGTTTTCAGCCTACCCATTGCATAATGCAAATTATTCCCAAGGAATGGATACGCTGCGAGTTTGCTGTGTTCTTTTAGAGCCTGGTACGTTTTTTCCCTCCTTTATTTCCTCCTCATCTTGTTCCCTCTCTCCCTATACCTCACCCCCACCTGCTCTCTTTGCATATTTACTTTGGTTAGTATGTCTTTTCTCTGACACAGTAAGCACATTTTGATCAGAATTTTGGATATATTGATATTCCTAAGCAGCAAAGACATTTGTCGAAATCTATAACTATATCGATCATCAACTATATTTATTGTTAAGACAGTACGGATGATAAATTCATTGTTGTGCGAAGGCATGACTCACGACTGCCCTGTCACCACGCCACCTAAAGATTTATGGAATTTCACTCACAAGTGTGTGTATGGTGCGGAAGAACAACTGTGCTCTGAGGAATGTGATACGCTATCTGGTCCTTCATTGTTATACCAACAGCAACGTATCACAGCCGGGTGTCATGAGTTCTGGGGTAAGGCTATGACACGAAAGTAGAAAATTAAGATGCTCGTACGACAGATACTTTCTCTGTGATGAAGTGCACCTTGCACATATTTTCTACTTTCTCTGTGATGAAGTGCACCTTGCACATATTTTCTACTTTCTCTGTGATGAAGTGCACCTTGCACATATTTTCTACTTTCTCTGTGATGAAGTGCACCTTGCACATATTTTCTACTTTCTCTGTGATGAAGTGCACCTTGCACATATTTTCTACTTTCTCTGTGATGAAGTGCACCTTGCACATATTTTCTACTTTCTCTGTGATGAAGTGCACCTTGCACATATTTTCTACTTTCTCTGTGATGAAGTGCACCTTGCACATATTTTCTACTTTCTCTGTGATGAAGTGCACCTTGCACATATTTTCTACTTTCTCTGTGATGAAGTGCACCTTGCACATATTTTCTACTTTCTCTGTGATGAAGTGCACCTTGCACATATTTTCTATGCAGACGAATTTGTGGGTAAAAGATGGACCCTCGGATTCCCCGAGACGAAACAATAACGAGGAAGGGCTACACCCCAAACATTTTACCGTTCATTAAACCTCAACTTCCAAGCGATCCTTGTGGTAACATCATGTTCTAGCAGCTGAAGTTACTGTATGAGGAAGGGCTACACCCCAAACATTTTACCGTTCATTTAACCTCAACTTCCAAGCGATCCTTGTGGTAACATCATGTTCTAGCAGCTGAAGTTACTGTGCTGGGATTGACTTTCAAGATGGACCAGGCGGAACCGCGAATGTATTAAGTATAAAGGGTCAGAGGTGAAAGGAGGGGAGAGATCGAATTAAACGAAAATGCCGATAAGTCTTTAGACGAAACATGCGGCAAATCAACAAACTCGAAGGATGGATCTCCTGTGTAATTCAAGCCTGGGAGAAAACCTAAGTTCACCATGCTGTGGGTGAGGATGATCCGCTCGAAGTCGCGCGAGTCCACGATGTAGTTCCGGTCCGGTTCCTTACTGCAGTCTTTGGCAGCCTGCCACAGGACGTGACGTAACAACCCCACAACGTCCACCGCCTTGGCAAGCTCCAGCCTCGACAGGTCCACACCAATCATGGCGTCTGCAGTGGTCACGTGATGGGGTGTTCACATTATGAATGGATCAATGTAAGAGAAGAGAACGAACGAACGAACAAACAAATGAACAAACGAAAAGTTTATTGATAAGGCCACCGGCCCATTTCAAGAATACAGTGTACATACATTTCCAATTTAGCATCACAAGATAATTGTCTAAACGGTGTAAAAACTGTCGTGCTCTGCAGACTACAGAGCCTCCTGTCTTAGCTTAAATGATCTGTTCAGATGTGCTTCAATATCGAATTTCTTTCTTTTGTCTGCTGGACGTGAGAGATCTGATTGGGTCGTTACTGTCAGACTCAAAACGTAAAAATGTAGCGTGCTCTCAAATCATATTGGGCAGGACAGTATTGTAAAAAGTGATGTTCCGTTTCATCTTGCTCTCGGCAAAATGGACACAATGATTTGCTGGTATTTCCTTCATATCTGTATTTATGTACATACAAATCAGTAATACCCATTCGGAATCTTATGAAAGCATCCCTAAATACGTTCTTGTCCAAATCATAGAGGTACTGTTCAACTCCACACGTTGTTTTGAAGGCTTGGTAAAAGGAATATATGTCACTACTCATTACTCGAAGTTCCCAGTCCCTGTAGAATTGACCAATACGTTTCTCTCTGATGCTTTTCAAGAAAACTGTCTCATCAGAAACACTTTGATTAGTCCATACGTCTTCACAGTTACAATCTGTAAGTAGTTTCTTTACTTTGCTGTCCATACACCGTCATCCTTGGATGTGCACAGCATCATCTGGTAAACTTTATAGGGCAATCTACTTTTTCATTTTGACATTTTCTAGCCAGTATTTAATACAACGCAGCTTTGCATTGACATAGAGAGTAAATCGTCCAGTATCCCCGTAAACCATATCGTTGGGGGTACGTGGGGAAACATTCAAAAGTTTTTAAGTGCATATAGATGTATTGATTCCACAGTCCGACATTCATCCAAATCCCACATTTCAGCTCCATACAGAAGAATAGGTTGGATCTGAGCACCAAACAATTTAAAATATACATCAGAATTTACATGAGTAAGCTTCCGTGACGACTTCATCAAAAGTAAGAGAGCTGCCTTTGCTCTGGATGCTAAATCAGTTTGTGTTACATTGGAGCACAGTTTTGCTGATAACACGTTACCTAGATACTTGTATTCGCTGGTTACTTCAAGTTGGGTGTCACCAAGTAACCACTTCTCATGCTTGACATAATGCCCACCTAGTCTGTACACAACAACCTTTGTTTTATATGTATTTACAATCAGACCAAGTCTGTTTGCTGCTCTGTCTAGACAGTTCAATTGGCTTTAAAACCCTGTCTGTGTCTGATAGCAGAGTTACATCGTCCGCAAAGAGAAGAGCACTCAAGTCTGGCGTATTGGGTAAAAGCTGAATACCGTGCTTACTGTTTGCGGAGTTTTCCATCAGCTAGGGAGTTAATTAGGAAAGAAAACAAGATCGGACTGAGTTTACAGCCCTGCTTCAGCCCCGAGGAACATTCGAAGAAGTCAGCCTGCCCTTCTCTCCCTCTTACACAGTACCGCACTGATCTGTACAGATCTATTAGGATATTCAAAAGTATACCAGTTATTCAGTTTTGGGGTAAAGTTTTTCCACAGGATGCCTCTGTTTACCGTATCAAACGCTTTTCTAAAATCAACATACCCAACATAAAGTTTCCTGCGCCTATACAACTGCTTCTTGATGACACCGCGTAGAACAAAGATATGGTCAACCGCTTCATATCCTTTTCTGAAGCCCGCCTGCTCTCCCCTTATGAGCTCATGCTGATCTGCCCAGTTTTGAAGCCTACAGCCAACAATGTGCGTAAACACTTTGCTAAATGTGCTCGATAGGGCAATACCGCTATAGTTATACGGATTATCGTGGTCCCCGCTAATGTATCGGTACAATAATAGCCTCTGACCAAGCATCTGGAAACACTCCGCTATCAAATATCGAGTTAAATCGTTTTAATAGAAAAGGCAACATCAAGTGTTCGGTTGATTTAAGCATTTCGGCAATTATTTCGTCTGTACCTGCCGAGGAACCAGTTCTTATGTGCTTCAAAGCATTTGAGATCTCCCCTCTAGTGATGGGGGAATTCAAATCACTATTGTCAGTGTATTTGTTTCCTTCAGAAAGTACGAAATAATCGTAGTTGGCGGACGGTAGACAAGAAAAACACAAAAATAATAGTACCATGTCTGTAAAAAAAACATTACATTGCTTTACATTTTGTGTTCAAATGTTTCATTTGTCTTGAAATCTCTGCACTGTATCGGATATCCATGGTCAATACAGTACTTATAATTACCCTGTATTATTCTTTTTTAGTTTTAACAATCTGCTTGTACTTATTTCTAAGGCCAATATACACACGTCTATCATTCTCCCTGTTTGTAATCATACGCATGCGCACATGACGTCTAGCAGCTTTCTTGGCAATAGCGCATTCTTTATCATACCACCCTTTGACAGACGACTGCTGCCTTCGCCTAAAGGTTCTTTTAAGAAACTCTGCGGCCTGTACAAGACAGTTTGTCAGTTTTGTTGTAGCTTCAGCCACATCTAGCTGTATCACATTCACTAACTCACTGACGTTTGATTTGGAAAGATATTCCTGAAAATTATTAACATGTTCATTGGCCAAATTAACATCCCAAACAATTTTTGTAATTGACATGGTTTCTGTGTTTTTGATGTTTTCCCTAATCACATTCCTACCGCAAATATTTCATTCTAGACACATATGGGGGAGGAAACTGTATCAACAACGCGCAATGAATCAAAAGCGGAGCAAACATCATGCGATGCGATGACATAAAATCAATCACACTGCTTCCGGAATGAGATACATATGTGAAATTGCCCGAATCCCCCCCGAACAAACCATTCAAAATTGTAAGGTCATAGGCAGTGCATAGGGCTAATAGTGATCTTCCAAACTCGTTTAGTGTAATGAATCTGGAAAAACGCATGCTCTTGGATTCTGAACGCATGTCAAACATTGCGCTACCATCGTCT
>JAWQFJ010000725.1:0-35000 GCA_034096865.1 Theodoxus fluviatilis | reverse complement strand
AAACTCGTGTGTTGACATCCAGAACTGGCAATGCACTTACCGGGTAGGTAATGAACCAGTCAAGGGAATGGTGGAGAAGATGCACTCGGTTGGCCTGGTGAGAAAAATCGACACAAAATTGTGTTGCTTATTATATGTAAAGAGTTCAAATGAATTGATTTGACCTAAATATTGTGTAAGCCTTTTACACGAAAACTTCCACAGACAAAAAAAAATCATTGCTGATGAAGATCCAGATGCATACAAAAGCATTCGTCACCAAAGTTGTGAAGAAAATGAAAACACTTCGCTTGTGTGAATACGTCGGGGTTTGAGACAAACTTTATCATGTTGTCACGATTGGGAGAACTTACCTACAACCCACACCTAGAATACAAGGCAGACTGCAGCACACTGAAGACACAGACACGCTCTTTGATCATGCCTGTCTTGCAGCATTTATTGCTATTTTCTTGATGTGGTTCCAAACCATTCCATATTTAAATTCGAAAGAGCAGAAGCCAGTAGATCAGAGGACAGGAACCTTGGACCGAAAGGCAGAGACTAGGAGTTCAAATGCAATGACAAGGTGGCAGAGGGTATGAGGTGCAAAGACCAGAGGACACAGGTTAAAAAAGTGTAATAGTTTACACCTATAAGTATAAATGAGCTTCAGATAGCTTTATAGTACACCCACGTTTTACATGGCCAAACGGCCGATTTTCTCATTGAAGACACAGGGCCAGAGGGCAGGGACCAGAGGTCAAAGGATAGAGAGTATAGGTCAGACGGCAAATAGAAAAGGCGAAGATTCGGGTCTGGGAGGACTAAGGGCAAGCTCCACGAATAAATAAAAAGGGCACGAACCATGCGTCATGAGGCAAGAACTACTGAACACAGGCCAGAAATAAGGCGTCATAGGACAGAAACTGGGGAGCACGAAAGAGGCGATGGCTGCAGGGTGTCAGAGCGGTCACGGACATGAGGTCGCGGTGCGTGCACCACGTACGGCGGACATGACGTGCATGACGGTGCTGCGACTGGTGGAGTGCAGGATGAACTTTTGGCGCTGCGAGGAGCGGAGCTGCAGCAGGTTGCGGATGAGCTCAGCGTCGTCCTGGGAGCCGATGTTCTGTGGCAGCCTGATGGGCCACACCGTGATGCCATGACGGCTCAAGGACAACACCGGACTGAAGTCGTCTGCAAGGGGCGTGTACAATCTTGCTTTGATAGAGTTGTAACACACGATTGGTAAATGTTGATTTTGTGTTGTGCAGAAAGTTTACAGTCATAATCACTAAGAGAGAGATTGAGGTCGTCTGCAACAGGCATGAAGAGGATTCTTGCTAATATTGAGTTGGAGCATCAACAATGGAAAAGCGTGGGTATATGTGTGTGTAGTGCATTAAAGCTAGTGTCATATGGGACTGGAGTCCTCTGTATCAAGCATGCAGAAGTCTTGGTCAAAAGGTAAAGGTATTCATTCTGTGTAATGACTCATCACCCAGTTATACGGTTCAGAACGGCATTGGTCAAAAACGGTTTGTACACATGTGGGAGTAGGGTATTGAATTTGTATAGCACTTTTATACTCGAGTCGGGATCATAAATAGCTCCAGTCATTCTCAAGAGATCGAATCGAGTTTAGCTTGTTCTAATAGGCAGCCATGAAGATGAAGTGAAAGTCTGACTTTGTTATAGCATAAACTACATCCCTAATGGAGCAAACAAATTAAAAGTAGTAGAAAAAAATTCCATGACAAAAATGTGTGAAATAACGTCAGCATATATTTAAGAAATAGTTCGTTTTCTCTACCTCGACTTCTAAAAGCTACCCAACACCACATTCCCTTGCATTGGTAACAACGGGCTGCAGTTTCCAGGCCTAAATTGCGGTTGCAATAGGTGATATGACAATGATGACGACGACAGTTATGATAATGGTGGTGGTTGTTGTTGTGCCGGTGGTGATTGTGGTGGTAATGGTAGTGGTGACTATGTTGGTGAGGGTGTGTGGTGGGGATGTTGGGGTTGTGATAGTTGTGATGGAGGTTGCGGTGGTGGTGGTAACGATAGTGTTAGTGGTGGTGGTTCTTGTAGTTGTGGTGGAGGTAGTGGTGGTAGTGATGGTGGTGGTAGTGGTATTGGTAATGTTGGTAATGGTAGTGGTGGGGCTTGTGAAAGTGGTTGTGGTAGTGGTGTTGGTGGTAGTGTGGTGGCGCGTGTAGTTGTGAAAGTGGTAGTGGAAGTGGTAGCGCTTATGATGAATATGATGGCGATGATGACAATGAGATCATCAGCTCACAGTGATCACAAAACTTATAGATTTCCCATGCAATACAATTCAGAAGAACACCACCCAATTATGTTTGTTCTGGAAAGGACCATCCCGAAGAATGCAACGAATGCGGTCGTGGGCATTAACGACAGCGCAATAAGTGCAACACTAGAAGCCTTTGTTTCCTCGTCTGTGATGCCGCATTGACGTTTCTGTGTCAACGCATGACGAAGAGCGATCACCGATTGCAAATGGCCGAGGCGCTCTGAACTAATTCAATCCCCATTCGGACTCGAGCAGGCCGTGCAAACAGAGCGGCCATCTCCACAGTCCACTCCACGCGTCCGCTTCACGCCCGGACGTGGCTCCAGTGGCGTTCCGAGTCTCCCAGGTCCAGATTGTGAGGTCGCGCGGGAGTTCTCGCCACGGGCCGATGAAGGTTATCTCCATTAGCCAATATTAGTGCCAGGCCCAACGAATTCACAACGGGGTTGCTTCCCCCTGGAGACGACATCAGTCGACAGAGCCGCTGCAAAGGTCAAACAAATGGCTGCCCCGCTGCGAGCCGACGGCAGCGCTTCAACGACCGCCTTTGCACCAGCACGTGGTCGCTGCTGCTTTGCCCTGCGTTGTCTGCACGGAGGCATCAGCTTGCAGTCACGGAGTCAGGTGCACGGCGTTGCAACCTGCACACGTGCCCCTATCGCTTCTGACATAACCCCATCGCCCCCTCCACCTCTCCTCCATTCCACAGTATCCTACCTCCTACCCCCGGCCCCCACCCCCACCCCCCATCCTCCCTACCGACGGCTAATCGTCTGATCGTCGAAAGGCAAATAGAAAAGTGTGAACTCATCTCCCCAATGCTGTCCATCATATCTGTGCCAACGCTTGGCATTTTTGGCGTCCCTAGAGGGCAAACGATAATTGTTGCGTAAACACTCACTGTCATGACGCATTTCCCACACGGCTTCGATGTCCTGCGCAAGGAGCAGGCCTGGCACAACCGGCAATTTCCATCGAGTGGACATTATGACGTTACACTGATTCCCACCTACCCTGCGTCTGGATGTCGGAAGAGGTTAATGGCTGTCAGCATCCAGTATTTTTATGACAGACGATGAGATAACAAATGCACTTGTCTTGATATTTGCATGTGCTATGCTCTCGCTCATCCATATTCACTATTTGCAATTCCGCCTACACCTTATGTTATATGCTTTTTATATTACTGCGACTACTATAGAGAACTGTCGAGAATGTTCGTTTCTTGCAAATGATGAATAAACGATATGGCTTATGCTCTTTTGCAATTTCTCTTATTCCACGTTCTCTACTTCCTTCTTCTCTCGCAGGGGATGTGGCAGCAGCAGTAGTGGTGTTGATGATGGTGGAGGTTATGAGACAACGGAAATAGTGACAATAGAGAGACATAGATGCGTCCTCCACAACTTGGCTTTGGTCGAGTTGGTATGTAAATGAGGGTGCGCGCGCAACACAAGAATGTAACCAACTTCGTTTGCCAAATGTGCCATAGAACAGCAAACGAATTTTTTTTTGTGAACGAAGGTACGCAACTCTTGGTAAACTTTCGTGAGTTCTTTTTTGGTGTTGATGGTGGTGGTGATGATGATGATGACAATGTCGGCGACGACGACGATGACGACGACGACGACGACGATGATGATGATGATGATGATGATGATGATGATGATGATGATGATGATGATGTTGTTGTTGATGATGATGATGATGATGATGATGATGAGGATGATGATGATGATGATGATGATGATGATGATGATGACAAGTGGTGGCAACGGCGGTGACGATATAATAATGGTGATGGTGACAAAATCGGTGGTAATGGTGACTGGGTGGTGGTGGTGGTGGTGACACTGGTAAAAGCAGGGGGAACTGTAGGAGTAGTAGAGGTGGAGTCAGCTAGTGGCAGGAGTGGTGTTGGAGGTGATGGCAGTGACAATAGTAGTGTTGCGATGGTACTGGCGGCTGTGTGGTATGTGATGGTGATGGAAGTGGCGGTGGTTTGGGTAATTGTTTTGTTACATAGTGGTGATGTGAGCGTACCAGGTGTACGTATATCAGACGGAACAGTGTCGGTGGTGGTGACTGAATACTCTTGTCTGCGGTACATGTGTGATATAAGTGTACATGGTGTGGGTATGACAAACATGATCGTGGAGATTTAGATAGCCGTTTGGTGGCATACTAGTGTTGTAAGTACACGAGGCGTAACTATGACATGTAGGTACGTGGGGTGGGGGTGGGGGTGTGTGAAATCAAAGCTAGCAATAGTGGGTGATGAAAGTGAACTATTGGTCTTGTTTCACGGTGGTTGGGCCCCACGTTGTATCAGCAATGGGCTTCGATGGCTTATTTTTCTGGCATTTCTTTGTGAAAAGTAATGAAATGAACACACGAAAGGGAGATTCATACTTTCGCTAACAAGCAGCAAGCAATATTTCCACGACAGTGTACACATAGGTGTAAAATCTGCTCTCTTTTTTTTTGCTCTGCAGGTGCATAGCACGAAATACTTTTCCTCTTCTGTAAAATAAGTCGAGATAAGTATTCATCCTCGGGTCCATTGACTTTTCTATCACATTACATAGTTCAGTGGTAATTTTCTGTGCAGAACTACTATCATCTTTGACCGCAGAGGTAGTGTTGTTTCCATTTCGGTTTTCATTCTTTGGTAACACTGAAAGTGTCCAGTCTTTCTTTACATCAGTCACGTTGATGTTTGCTAGGATGTCTTTGTTCGCCAGACTTCGAATGATTTTGTTATGCTTTTCGGTCTTCAGCAAGCAATCATATTGGGTCTTTCGTGATATGGCTTGATATTCTCCCCTTTATTCATCCTTCATCCATCCATCCATCCATACATCCATCCATCCATCCATCCATCCATCCATCCATCCATCCATCCATCCATCCATCCATCCATCCATCCATCCATCCATCCATCCATCCATCCATCCATCCATCCATCCATCCATCCATCCATCCATCCATCCATCCATCCATCCATCTATCCATTTATCTATCCATCCATCCACCCATCCACCCAATCATTCATCTATCGGTCACCCATCCACCCAATCATTCATCAATCGGTCACCCAACCATCCATTCATTCATCCCACTCATCCATCCATCCGTCAATGCATCCATCCATCCACGCATCCACCCACCCACCCAATCATTCATTCATCCATCCGTTCATCCATCCATTTTCCCATCCATCTATTTTTCCATCTATCCATCCATCCGTCCACCATCTATCCATTCATCCGCTCATTCGTATATCCATCCATTCACCCGTCCATCCGTCCAATCATTCATCCATTCATCTATCACTTCATCCAATGGTTTGATTTTCCTTACGAACAGGCGACTACAAACCCTCCGCCAGCAGCGCCACCTTGCGCCAGCCCAGTTTGTGCACGACTTCCGCCACTGCCGTGGACAGCGACTCAGGGTCAGGGTAGATGGACACAACCTTCTTGCCCGATGTCGACATGTGGGGGTCCAGGCCTGAAATTGACGTCAGCAGGTGCAGCTGGTTCAGGATGACGTAATCAGTGGAGGTGAAAACGTCAATGGCGGGGCCGATGGCTACGGCCTTGCGTGTGTTGTCGAAGTTGGTCCGGGCTGGAAGAGAGGAAAAAAACCCAGCAAGTTCACAAAGAGAACAAGCAAGAAATTCGCCCATTCACAGGAACTCTGGAAACAAGTCTGAGATTCCATTCAAGAACATTGTTTTCGTTGTGCATTTACCAAAATGTGAAACCAGAAATTCGTTTGAGTTAAAACCGTTCATACTATACCTCTTACGAGCATGCATCTCCTTAAATAAAGATAATGAAAAGAATGTGACTAGTAGGCAAAAATGAGATGTAAAAAATCTGAAGAGAAGGAGGGTGGGGAAGAAGATGAAGAAGAAGATGAAGAAGATGAAGAAGATGAAGAAGATGAAGAAGATGAAGAAGATGAAGAAGATGAAGAAGATGGAGGAGGAGGAGGAGGAGGAGGAAGAGGAGGAGGAGGAGGAGGAGGAGGAGGAGGAGGAGGAGGAGGAGGAGGAGGAGGAGGAGGAGGAGGAGGAGGAGGAGGAGGAGGAGGAGGTGAAGGAGCAGGAGGAGGAAGAGGAGGAGGAGGAGGAGGAGGAGGAGGAGGGGGAGGGAGAGGGAGGGGGAGGGGGAGGGGGAGGGGGAGGAGGAGGAGGAGGAGGAGGAGGAGGAGGAGGAGAAGGGGGAGAACAAATGCAAGTGCTAGAGCAGAAGCGAGAGGGAGATAATATCAAACTAGAAAGTGAAAGAAATGGAACAAAGGAGCATGGCAGTCTACCGTGAGTGAGGCTGGAGAAGACGGTGGAGCCATTGGTGGTGTCGAAAACCAGTTGGTTGAAGCTGATCCTGCAGAAGGCGTGGCGCTCAGGGTAGGCAGCTTCCCTCAACAGGATCTCCGTGATGTTAGCGTAGAGCTCCGCCTCCTTGGAACCCAGCCTCCCCATCACGCCTGCAACGTCACAAAAAGCCACAGCACCGTCATCCTCACGACGTCGTTGCTTCATTGTAACACTAATATCACGTGACAAGGATGATGTCGTCACGCCACAGCATCATCAACGATATGTCACTATTGCGACACCACCGTGCCACTATGTTAGTGACTAACTTGTAGCTACCACGTCACACCAAGCAAAACTCTCTCCTGAGCTTTATTTGATTTCTTTGATTGCAGTAGCTAGACTTTTTTCAGTGCTATTGTAGATCAAAACTGTATTAAACTTTCACAATAATACAACGACAAAAGCAGCAGTAGCCGTAACAGCATCAACAACATTTGACCTCAAACAATGAGGGATGCCCCATAAACTGCAAAGTCCCAGGTTCTCCTATTCTAATAAACATATCACCAATTTTGGCTGTGCCGTAGAATGGTACATCCCCAAACTCCTTGTAGACAATTAAAACAGTTATTAAAGAATAATATAAGTACAAACCAAAGCAATCCTGCCTAGGCACTCAAATATCCAGTGAAACAAAGTACACATCTTGTGACGCCGAGATCTTTGTTTTGATTTGGTCAGTGTCCAGTCGCAAAAGTAAGTAAATTTTATTGTCCTGAAGCTGCGCTTAACCCCGCATGTGCCACATCTAGTTCAGAGGTGGGTTACCCAGGGCTATGGGTATGCCACATAAAATGGGTAATACCACATAAAAGATATTTCCAGTCTTTAAAAAAATGATCGCTGTAAACATGCTCAACGTCCAATTAGTCAGCTCTTTTAATGAATATATATATATATATATATATATATATATATATATATATATATATATATATATATATATATCCAAAACTGGTCACTGTCTGCTTTTTTGCTCCAGTTTTGATACCGACTCCTGAATGATAACAGCGAGGTCTATAAAATAATACCGGAAACTCCCTTTGGATTACTTTGGGTTGCTTAATTATCCATGGCCTGGGAAACCCGCCCCAGGTAACATGTCGCCACGGACAGGCGTGGCTACGTTCAAAGTTTAAACGTTCGTACAGAGGAACGACACATTACATACTGATGGAGGGTTCATGCTTAGCAGAGAGATTTCGATTACTCAAGATGGGCAGCTTGTATTCTCTCGTGTCACTTCATGTATTAGGATAATTTCAATGTAAAGGGATTCCATTGGCACATTTTTATGCTTGCGGCAGAGAAATTTACCATATTTTCTATTTGAAGAACTCTGTGTTAAACGCCATAATGAGAAAGAGGGTGCACAAAATATTGTTACAGAAATATCGAAATATAAAGTGCCTAATGATATTTTGTTTCCCATGTTAACAAAAGACCTAGACAACGTATGCAGATATTTTTATCGTTTGCCCTAGCCTTAGTGCAAAACGTTTACATTTCCTAATGTTGATGAACAACCCATGACCTGAAATGTGGCGGTCTTTCAAGAGACTACAGGGATGCCATTCTCATTTACGATGTTGATACACTCTAGTTATCTCATTCGGTAGCTTATTTTATCACATGCAAACTCAAGTATTCCTGTTCTAAGCCGTTGAATTCTGCGAATGTTACGTCTGATCAATGGGTACGTTCGTACAAGTTTTGTTTTAGCTAAAATTCATGTGAAAAATTGCAGATGGCTATTTAGCTATGACGACATTGTCGAATATTTATAGAGCAACGTGAATGTACCATAATACGGTTTTAGCATGTTGTGGCGGAAGAGATCCAATAGCGAAGATTGAGCCATTCACGATACCAATGATCTGAGAAGCTCGGACTCTACATTTATGATATGTGAAGTTGGTTTCATTATGGCCCAATACCGAAATGATCATGCAACATAGTGGCCGTTCTCACATCCTCATGAAAGAGTCCTTTATTTCGCACTGAAGCACTTCTCCCGATATCACTATTCAGATGGCCACGTGGGAATGCCAACATCAAACACTATTCAGATGGCCATGTGGGAAGGCCAACCTGAAACAGATTCCTTTCATAGATCAACAGCAGCCAGCAAAATCAGTGGTGCAATTGAGTGATTGACCATTAGCGGCCCGTTATTTTCCTGTGATTTGTGCATGAAGAGGGAGTGTCGCATGGACGTTGGTCAATTCTGCACGAGCGTTTCCCTCTTTACGAGCACTAAGCCAAGCGGACACATATGAAATTAAAGGCTTTGATCTGAAGTATCGTGTCCTCACAATGGCATGCTTCTTTGCCATTTATCCGGAGGGGGTGGGGGGGGGGGTGGGGGGGGGGTAGGTGGGGGTGGGGGTGGGGGGAGACATCGTTTGCAGAAGTCCTAGGAGTTAGTCTACGTCCTAAAGTTACGCAATTAAAACAGAGAGCTGGATAGTCATGAATGTTAATCATAGAAATAGCGATAGAGTTTGAAGGTGGATTGGAGACTTTTACAGGCTGACACACTGAAAGTCGTGCCTATGGCAACAGCCAAGAGTGCTTAAGACCATCACGTTAAGGAGGCAGCAATGAGGACGACGTGGAAGCCAATCTCACATGCCAGGAAGCCACTGCTGCTGTTGATTCCCGTCTCGCGTCTCTATGTTGGAAGCAGTACTCTGATGTAGTGCTATCCCACTTAGAAGAAGAGCCCAACCCTGATGACGAAGTACAGATGGGTACGTTGGAAGCTATGTCTGTATCCCACATGTAGCATGATTTTTCCGGTCTTTTTGATGCAAGACGGTGTTCTTTAGCAAACGATCCATCATGTGAACCCGCGCCTTGGGTTTGCTAAAACAGCGCACTTCCAATGAAACGGTGGGAGAATGTGGTATGTTTACTGGACATTTGCCATATGCGTGGGCGCTGCTATAATGTGACGAATTCTGTCGAAAGTGATATGACGACCCTCTGCAAAGGAGGCTGGCCCCTTTAGTAGCTGTCCTCTAGCTGAGGACTCCCTCGCAACACAACCGCCTCGTTTTCCTGTTCAGAGAATGGAGTACATGAATAGGAAACGGGCAAATAACCCTGGGCGTCCCACATTCCTCTGTCATCAGGTTGCTATCGTGATGGATGGCTGAGAGCAAGGCTTTGATTATCCACTGCTCCAGTAATGGCCTGATCGCAGCCCTCCTGCGATAGCGCCCCTTGAATAAGGGTGCAGTAGCCACGGACGTTGGTTACGTCTCTGTGGTAAATGACGCCTTATGGGGTAATAAAAGCCACCCTCATTGCGGACGTTTCCGGGTTTTCTTTCGGGGCAGTACTCTGCAGCGCATGTAGTAAATCATCACAAATGGAAGAAAGATTGATAACCATGCTCTTTTTTCTGTTGTTAATCATCGTGACGCAATGAGGAACAACTGTTGTGACGTAGTTCTTGTATTGCGAGGTGCCCTGTTAAGTCTCACGTCTTCGAACAACTCAACACAAGCTGATGCGGATGGGGAAATGTTTGACTGACTTTCTTTGTGTGCATGCACATGGGAAGTATGTAACATCCATGGACAATCAAAAGCCTTCACATAACACATTTCTTTATAAATTCATAATATGATTAAAAGCGTTTTTGTTAACATTATGATAACAAAATTATATCCAGAAAATGTAATAGACTGGCTTTGTATACCAAGCTATTTCATGGTGTACATTATTTATAAAAAGAGTACACAGCATATACCAAAGAAATCAAGAATAACAACTTTAGCAATTCAACAGCAGGATCAACAAACAAAACAGTCTTTAGCATAAGCAAATCAAGTCAATAGTCCGTGTGACCACCCTGGGTACGAAGCAATGCTGTCAGCCTGCATGGCATGGCATCGACGATTAAAACCAACATTAGCGTCAATAAATTAATCACGTCAGTACTCGGTGCGACAACCCTGGGCACGGAACAACGTTGACAACCTGCTTGGCATGGAGAGCATCATCCTTCAGCTGTGTCTGGGGAAGGGCCTCCCATTCTTGCAGCAAAGCTTCCCGCAGTTCTGCCCTTGACCTGGGAGTTCGGTTCCTCTGTCGCATTCGCCGATCCAACAAATCCCAGACATGTTTGATAGGGTTCATGCCTGGGTAGATGGGTGGTCACTCCAACGCTTCCACATTTTGGCCAGCAAGTAGCTGTGTGTTCGCACGAGCAACGTGAAGTGTTGCGTTGTCCTGCATGAAGGTGACTTCAGGATGGTCTTGAATGTACGGAAGGACATGCCGCGTCCAAATTTCCTCTCTGTGGCGCTCAGAATTAAGGTTACCATCAATGACGACGAGTACCATCAATGAGTCTCAACCGAAGCAAATGTCAGCCCAAACCATGACAGTTCCTCCTCCAAAGCCATCAGTCTGGGCGATGGATGACGCAGCGTACTTCTCCCTACGTCACCTGTAGACTCGTCGACGACCATCATGGTGGTACAGCTAAAATCTGGACTCATCACTGAGCATGACGTTTCTCCAGTAGTGATTGGACACGCGCCTGTTTGAGTTCTGTTGAGCCCAGCGAAGTCGGTTGGCCCTGCGAGGAGCATCCTGCACAACACCAACACATGCCCTGTAGGCTTGAATTGCCCATTCCGTGAGTCTGCAACTGACCGTTCTTCTGCTTATCCTGGGTCTGTTTCGTCCAGGGTTCTCAGCTGCTGTCTGTGTACTGGGCCGAAAACGGTCCCTGATGTGCATCAGACGGATGTGGTTGTTCTGAGCTTGTAATGACACCCTCGGTTGACCTGGTCGAGGACGATCGTCAGTGGACCCTGTCTCATGGTAGCGTCTCACAAGGTGTTACACAGCAGGTTGACTGACAACAAAGTGACGAGCAACCTGGCTTTGGGTTGCCTCGGCCCTCAACATCCCAGTGGCTTTTTCTCGTTAATCTTGAGAAAGATGTGGCATCGCATGTGGCTGTGTCACTAACAAGTGATGACGGGGTTTTCTCCATATGTCTTTAAAGATTGTTTTAAGGCCTTTCACAGACTTGCTTCAGTGACCATCAAAGCTACATGACATTAAACAATCATTTCTTCAAATCATCCCTAACAGACACAAGAATAATCATGACCTCCGGATTATTGTCCCTCCTTAGTGTGCAAAGGGTGTCCAACAACGACACATATTTGGTTTACTGTTATGAATATTTGTTAGTATTTGGAACACATTTTTTAATGTCCACCAGTATATATTCTTTAACAAAACTCTATTCCCTCAGCGCCTCTGACCACTCACTCCATCATATCACCGCGCTCTCCATTCCACTCCGATCCAAACCTCTCTCTTCCCTTTCTCCTTCATCCCATCCCCACTGATTTTCCTCAGCCCACACCTCCCCCCGACCCCCTCTCTCTCCCCCCCCCCTCTCTCTCTCTCTCTCTCTCTCTCTCTCTCTCTCTCTCTCTCTCTCTCTCTCTCCATGTTCGTACAAACAGTGAAAGCGCCAACTCGTATTAGTGTGGTGAGATGATTCTGATACAAGGGGATTCAGTTCGAGTGTATCTTGTATTATTGAAGTTTGAAGAGTAATACTTAAGATATCGCTTCCGATAGCTGCTTCATCTCGAAAAATCCCTCATTTTCCGAACGTGATTATTGAGAAAGAAATTCTGCTAAGATAGGCAATTGATCGAGACTAGGAAAGAATCCTTAATCTTGAAACTCGCTTTTAGTTGGAGGCGCAGTACTTTAGCCTGCAAATGCGTACATGCATGTACTTTTTCAGTTCCATTCCATTCATCTCAATTACTCTATTTAACGAGGGTACACTTAATGAAATAAATGTCCATCTTCCAGTGAACCTAAAAATAAAACACCGTGAAAAATTTAGACAATCTGAGAACTAACTCTCCCCCCCCCCTCCCTCCCTCCTCCTCTCTCTCTCTCTCTCTCTCTCTCTCTCTCTCTCTCTCTCTCTCTCTCTCTCTCTCTCTCTCTCTCTCTCTCTCTCTCTCTCTCTCTCTCTCTCTCTCTCTCTCTCTTTCTCTCTCTCTCTCTCTCTCTCTCTCTCTCTCTCTCTCTCTCTCTCTCTCTCTCTCTCTCTCTCTGGGTGTTAAGTTTACGCCTGAACTGTGTTCGTATCACTCTGAAGGATCTGGCATTTAGAGCTAAAGCTGCTCTGACTTTTATGATTAGAACCTTAAGGAAGATCATTCATGTACCTGCTGTTGTATTTTTCAAGCTGTTTGATGCTCGAATTCAGCCTATTCTGTTGTACGAGGCAGAGGTTTGGGGAGTAAATGAATGCGAAGCCATTGAAGGTGTTCATCTGTATGCTATAAAGTCATTTTTGAATGTATCATCAAGACCCCTAATTGAATGTGCTATGGTGAAACAGAACGCTTTCCTTTGTACATTAATGCTGTTTTATGGAGTATACTGGCTGAAGATTCTGAAGATGGTCAATGACAGACTACCTAAAAGAGTTTATCGTATGATGTGTAGTCATTTCATGTTGGGATGCCCTGCTCTGCAAGACCTGAGGGAACGATACATGTTGTTACATATTGTGCCACCTATTGAAAATCCAATGAGAGCTCTTTTAAGCAATGAAAACGACACTATAACTAGAGCAACAAGCGTTTATTTGTAAAAAGCCTTCAATCGAAGAGATTTGGCTTTACAGCATGTAACGCTTTCTATTTGGATGAATAGGTAGACATGCGTATTTGATGCGATACCGGCACATATATTCCACCTGATATATCTCCATATGCATAATGTGTATTGCTTGCTTTAGTTTGGAAAACGCCTGAGGCCTACCTAATAAACCGTTCGTTCATTCGTTCCCTCCCTCCCTCTCTCTCTCTCTCTCTCTCTCTCTCTCTCTCTCTCTCTCTCTCTCTCTCGCTCTCACCCTCTCACTCCCACCATCTCACTCTCACCCTCTCACTCTCACATTTGCTCTCCCTTTCTCTCTCAACTTCTCATCCATCGCGTCCTCTCTCACCCACCTACCCACCACGCCCACCCCCTCTCAGCATGGAGACCCCTACCCAGCTAAGCAATTTCAGCTTGCCAGAATGTTGATAATCATTACGGTATATTTTTTAAGACCCTTGCAGTCGCATCACCTTTAGCACTGTGCGATTTCAATAATATTATGATTTCCTCCGTCAAACGATGTTATATATCATACTGCAAAAGAGCATTCTTTTCACGATGTGCATGTGGGACGCACGACCGATGCTGCCGGGCAATCTCCCATTCAGAGAAGGTTCAACATCTAAAATCAAGATATTCAGATATTCTCACAAGCAATTAAAAAAATCATTCCTACCTTTTATGCAGTTCAGTATCATGTCACATATCTGAGTTGTCCATCTCTCTCTCTCTAAATAACTTTAATTTGTCTTTATGTTGAGGAGTGGACTCAGATTTTGTATATTTATACTTCATTCAATTTGCTTAACTTTGAAGCATTCATAACTCAAGAACTGTCCAACTGATTTCAATTTCTTTTAACTAAAATGCTGTTTATTGATTCGTGTTTGTGAAGAATTAGACCTTTTGCAGAGTGCAAAAGCTGCATTCTAATTAGTTTGCTTAATTATGACAGATGTGGGAGAGGCACATGCTTAGCTAATCACGCCGCAGATTCAAATATGATTTTCTTAGTAATGTGTTTTGTTGTCAACCACTGAGTTTGATTCCAAATTTATTCCAGAAGTACTTAAGCTATCATGTTGACACTTGATATGTTTCATTTACACATGTAAAGAGTATGAATGTAGACTTTTAATTTGACTCTAGACATTCGCTTAACTGAGATACATATACATATCTAATTTAAGGGAACATGGATGATGCATCTACTGCAGTTTTGTTGAAAATTTGTTTTTAATACAAAAAAGTATACCAAACAAGTTGATAGTCATTTTTCACCTTTGAGTAAATTCTACGTTATCGTAAAATTGCATGTATCTATCTCTAACCAGTTTTGACTTACAGTGACACTAGAAATGATACTATTTTTCGATGAAGAGTCATTTTTACTGAACGATCTTGAACTAAATTGTCTTCATTATGGTAATGAGGACATATTTTTCATATGTAACATAACCCACGTGTTCATCTCCAACAATGCAAAGAAAAGAAACTTGGGGAGCGGGGGGAACGGGTGGTTGGGGTGGGGGTGAGGGTCACGGGGTTAATGGGGACTTAAAGACGGCCTTCAACTGGAATCACAATCTCACTGTTCTCCAAGGAGCACTAACGGACTCGAGATGGTTTACAGACGGAGCTTGTGCACGAACAGACCCATCGAATTTTGAACTCATCGACTGCAACGGTTAGAAATGGTCCTTACTTATGAACAAAAACTACATAATTCATATTGTATTGCAAGATTGAGTTCTTTTGAGGGGTTGGGTGGTGGTGGGTTGTGGTGGTGATGGTGGTGGTGGTGATAATGGGGTAGCGCTTATGGAAAATTTAATTTTTTGCGTCATGCATCGCTTTACTAATGTGTGCCAGCGAATCTCTTCATTTAAGGCATTGTAAGGTGTGATAAGAACATCTCAGTACATCAACATGTTGAGAAACTGTCCTTCTGTGGCCCGTGGCTAAGATGCCTTTGAAACAGACCATACATGAAATAGACTGTTATGGTTGAAATAGTGGAATGAAATACAAACGTATGATCAAATCAGTAAAAGCAAACGTAAATTTCCTTGAGTGTTCATCATGAGAGATACTGTTGATTTGCTATGGGGAAAAAGTAATACAATTCTAATGAAGTCGGCGAAACGACACGTTAGAGCTAGATTATACTAAACGTGGACAGTGAAGTTTCTGTCTGGGTACCAACTATTCGATGCCATGTTTCAAATACGGTGTATTCAGTCGGAGTTGTTGGATGTGGAGTTGATGTCTGGACATGCGCAAAGAAGTTGACACTTCCACCTGGTAGCCACAACTTCAGAAGAACGTAAGGGACATGTCCCTTTGGCAACATTCATACTTCTATTGAACAAACCTAATTTAATATGCGATTAGAACAAAACAAATAGGGTTTCTTCAGTACTCGTTTTTGCAGTGCAGGCATTGAACTAACCTGCCGCCTTCACATGATTTATTACAAAAGTGTCGCGTTGCAAGAGAACTCAGTATTAACGGCCCTCTCAAGAAGGTAGAACACATTTAAAGGTGAAAATAGAATTGCATCTGCGACTCTGCCCACGTTTTGCAGATGAAGGATTTGCTCAGTACGTGAACATATTGTTATAGAGGGTAGCTTTTGTGTTTGTAAAGGTGGAATTAACGCATCTCGTTGCAACTAATGAGGATATTTTGCCAAATGTCGGTCTCTCTCAAATCAAAACAAAATTTCGGAAATAATCTGATCAGATTAACAACAACAACGGCGATGAGAATAACGACGACGACAACAACAACAGCAATTGTGCAAATTTACAAACTTGTTACAGCATCTGAATGACATCAAACACAGTCGTGTACGTCAGCCATTACATTATCCATTACAATACTGTATACACGTGCTTAATTCCATAAAATTCTCAAAGTAATGAGCAAGACTATGGTTTTACATCAAGAACAAGTTACAAATAATCTGCTAGGCAAATATCCACATTCAAGACAAAATCTCAAAAGAAGGCATCGGTGTAAACAATATGTCTAACTTGAATTCTAGTCTGTTCGTGGATTTAGGCGACACGAAAGCTTATAAACTGTCGGGAATAATGTAGCAATAACACTTAGAAAGAAGTGAAATTGTACTTACTCGCTTGGATCTGGTAATGGAAACTGCGACCGGACCGAATCTGAAGGCAGACTGTGAGGATGACAAACCACATGGACAGCTTGGTACCCATCTCTGTGTTTTTCAGAACTTACTAGCAAAGTCAGTCGATTTGTGTGGAAGGACTGTCACACAAAGCTCACAGCTACAACGTGAACTTAGCATTAGCTCTGTTAATCCATAAAACTGCCGAGTGATTCTTGGGGAGAAGGTATAAAGCAATAGTTATGGAGTATATCCAAAACCGTGACGCTGCATTTCAGTGTAGCTGCCATGCATTCAAAGTTCCTTTGTGAAGATACCCGCCAAATTTCAAGCCCACTTTTGGCCTGGTGGAGGGACGTCAGGATTCTGTGGTAAGAAAACACTTTTCGTGAGTTGTATCGCTTGTGGGAGGAGGCTACAAAAAATCATCTTTGTTCTCAACCGAACCGCTTGGCATGACGCGGTCTCTGCCGAGAGAAGTTTCCAAGTTCCATGCAAATGGTACAGGAGCAACAAGGCTTGTGAACAGTGCCAACACTTCAGTATCACGCCATCCAGCCACCGCTTGCTTCGATCCTGTCACGCATCAGTTAGCGTTCCATCTGTATTCTCTCTGATAAAGGTCCAGTCAATTGCTTTGTTCATTTACAACACAGCAGCGCCTATGAGCGTCCTTGCAGCAGTGGGGATGGCTCTGACGATTAAGACATGGGCGCACTACACGTGGCACCATATACTCAGTCACAGTAATCCTAAAGGGGGGGGGGGGGGGGAGAGACTTGAGGGATGAGCTTGTGTAGGCTGTTAGAGCAGTGGTTACTCCTCCTGTGCACCATCAACTTGCAGCTTCCATCCCTCAGGAATGCCTTCGCTTGACGTGCCTGGGGTGGGCGGGCTCGCTCCTCGCAAGAGGGCGGAGAAAAAGTCTTTTCAAAAGCTGACGTCACCGAGGGTCCCGTAGCACGAGGGTGGAGAGAGAGAGAAAAGAATGTGACGAAGTGAGGGAAGTGATGAACAGGTTTACGGGCGGTCAGGATCTGCTCCCCATGCCAGGCCCACCACTTCAACCAGGGGGCGTGGCAATAGGGTGCCGACGTCATCAGCAGACACTCGGTGTTGAGACAGGCCTGCTGGCGTACACTCAGTGTCCCTCTGGGCAGAGTGGCTCCACCAGCACTGCCACTCTTTCTCCTGCAAAGTCGGATTTACGCACACCCAGTCCTAGAGCAGTTTATGAAGATCTTTGCGGTGGTGTTTCAACTGAAATGAGATGGGATATGCTGTCTCGGCATTCCGGTGCATAGCTTTGAGTGCTCCTGGACTTTGATCGTCCGAGTTTGCACGGAAAATGAATCGGAATACATTTGGTTTGCTCAGGAAACTGTCATACTCTTAAGAGACTGGATGACAGTCCGTGACCTGTAAAATTTATAAAAGACGAGTCTTTGCTAAGTTTGTAGTAAATGTGTAAAGTACTGCGCACTGTAGAATAGTGCGAGCGAGAAACAGCTCAGTACTCGATTGAGCGTTAGCGAATGAGAGTTGTATATCCCGATCATTCCAACTTGAGAAAACTTGCGAACACTCCATCACATTGACGAGGACGCCTATTGCCGAGTCACTTGTTCAAAATGGGTAAGTAGAGTATAACATCGAACTCTACTCGTGTCTTTATTGTCTTGACATTTCTTTAGGCACATTTCTTACGTCCTACACAAACGAGTGTTAAAGCTGATATATCATTTTACTAGTCTGGTAACTACGATTAAACTCTTCCAAAATTGGTGTTCCTAGTACAAAAGTTCTCGTAATTTTGACACAACAGAATGAATTGCGAGGTCTTTGACTGAGAGCACACGAGGAAATAACGATGTCCATATAAAACGTTCAATGTACAATACCTTATTTCAGTTCAAATCAAGAATAAGAAGCTTTCGTCTCTTTTTATGAACATATAGAGTTAATAACTAAAGCAGCATTACGTTTACTTTAGTCTTGTTCCTGTTTTCCTCCTTTTTCTACATCCATTTTACATTCTTCCCTTCAGTGAATCTTGATAGATGCAAGTTAGGTGTCGACATAACTTTTTTTTGTGTTATCGAATGCATCGTTTATTTTGTTGCAATATTTTGATGAAATTTGTATATTCAACTTTTTTTCGGAGGCTGTGGACTGGAGACACCCCTTGCCGTAATGATGTAAACTGCTCATCGTTTGCAGTCTCGAGCGTTTCCTGCCTCCCACTGCATGTTTTTATAGACGACCCAGTCATTCAGAAGAAAAATTGCCTCAAACGCAGACAGTTTCTTCAAGTCGCACGAACACTCCATCTGCGAGCATTAGAAAACAAACAGCCAGTCTCAAGGAAAATTAGAGTTTAATTGTTGGTGTCTGCTCATTTCATGCAAAAGGTATATTTACATTGTAGGTTGATCTGCAGAAATGTATTCATCAATATATAAGTTCAAAATAACCCTCATGTTTTTGCCACGCTAATTGACAGAATACATGAGAAATGTATTGAATATAACTAGTAATTTCTTTTTGCTATTCATAATAGACTGTGTTTGATCTTTCGAAAATTATTTTCTTACCCAGAGGAGAAAGAATCATGGACCAAAACTCGACAGGAACCGGAAAACAATTTAAAAAAATCAATCTCCCTCTCATGAGATCATCCCAATAGGGTAGCGCGCCAATTATATTTCTTTGAGATTGCACTGTGTAAGGTGACAGTAAACTGCGAAGATGAAACATAACGACCGTATATTTGCTGTGCGATTCGAGCAATGAAAAACAGATGGACTGGACGTTTTCGCTTGACTGTTCTCTGCTTATGCATAGTTCTGACAAGTATCCGGGAGCGGATCGAAGCAGAGACGTACAAAAATTATACTGTACGTGATGCAAGGTGAGTCACAGGGTCTACTGACTAGCTTTAATAATTGGTCTCCGAATAAAAACAGCAGTTCACCCTCTCTGTAAATGAATAAACTGTGAAGAACACTTCAAGGCTATCGAGGACCCCGACGCCTCAAATTTGGTTTGGGGGGAGGGAGTGTGGTGTGAAGTGGAGCCGCTGTCAGAAAGAATGTGTAGAGTTACCTGGGACAGGCTGCGAGGACGCCACTTTCTTCAATCAGCTGAAGTCAAAATCGCGTCTGTGCACAAACTTCACTTCTGTGTGCTTCACCCAGTGAGGGATAAGACATAAGAGTCTATCCATCACTTCGAAGGATCTGTTATTGTTTCTTTTTTACATTCACAGTGTCTATTCATGATGAAAAGTTGTATTCATTTGGTTGCAGAATCGAAATCTCGAAAGTTCGGGGTGGGAGTAAGAGCAGGCATGTGGTGGGAAGCGAATTCATCAGCTTTCGGAATGGCCTTTTTGGCTAGGCTATAGAGCTTGGTGCACACTGACACGACCCATGAGCGGTATTTGTGGTGCTGTACCAAATTCAGTCTCCTTATTTACCAGAATAGAGTACTTCCCTTGAAACCAAGAAACCTAACAGCAAATACTGATTTGAAATCCACTTTCCAAACTTTATTCAAAAGAGCTGTAGCAAGGAACATGGATACGTCGTCGTATGATATAGCACACGTACAAATCCCTACAAGTTATCGTAAAATAAAGCACGCGCACAAATCCCTACACATTATCAGAAATGTTCGTCATCTGAGGATGCACAGACAGCAAACATCTGAGGATGCACAGACAGCAAACATCTGAGGATGCACAGACAGCAAACATCTGAGGATGCACAGACAGCAAACATCTGAGGATGCACAGACAGCAAACATCTGAGGATGCACAGACAGCAAACATCTGAGGATGCACAGACAGCAAACATCTGAGGATGCCACCAGGCAACAGAAACCCACCATCGGACGCGCTACCATGCACAACCCAGCCAAAAACGCACAACAAAACATCCTGGAGGACCTGCACCAGGACAGCAAAAAATCCACGACCGGCATTGACCCACCACAAGTACACAAGCACAACCATCCACTGAGGAATGCACAGCGGAAACCCAGCAAACCCATCTGCCCAGGATGTGGCACGAGGGACAGGCATGAGTTACGATTGCTGGAGGGATGCACCGACAGCGGTCATATACATCTGAGGTCTGGCACATGACAGTGCAAGACATCTGAGATGCGACGCGACAGTCAAACATGGCCGAGGGATGCCACGAGAAGCAGTAGCAAACATCTTGAGGATGGCACAGATTCAGCGAAGACAGCACCAGCAAACACCCACTCCCGTACGAACCGGAATCGACACGACCCTAAGCACAACAACTCCAATGAGGGATCCATACGTACAAGACCAGCCACAAACCACATCCAGAGGAAGCACAGACAGACCCAAACAAAACCATCACTAGAGGATCAGAGCACACCGACAGCAACACCCATCTGACGGACCTACGACACCAAGACACACGCCAACACACAAACATCTCAGAAGAGATAGCACCAGAAACAGCAAACCAGACCCCCTCGGCAAAGACCACACAGTACATGTTAGTATCCCAAAGCCGACCATCAAACAAAGTAACACATCGGCCTATCGCCGGACCGACACGAGTCATTGCATGCAACCCACCTCACGGGACCCCGAGATACCTCCTAGGCGCAAAGAGGCCACAAGAAACTTAACAGCCACCCGGGAACAACTGACTTCATCTACCCATTATAACGGCGGTAATCCAACCTACAGAGAACCGACAACGGGCCGGCCAACACACAGCACCCCACATTGTCAGCTATAACTCCGCACCCCCCCAATTCTTGATGCCAGTATTCGACCCATCCATATCGAAAACAACACTCTTGATTTACCCTTGGCCCATTCCAAGTAGTGAACACACAGACGGCTTCCATCAGCACGCACCGGCCGTACGCTTGCACCACAGTATATTGCCCACAGGTAGCCGTACACTCGCACAGAAGATTAGCCCTCTCCGACCACCAACAAACGCACAAGTGACCGGCCAATCGGCGGAAACTATTATCCCCTTGCTTCAGCCTACAGAAAGGACCCCTCCCTCGACACCCAGCAACCCCAACAACTGGAAACAAGAGCCACAAAAAACAACCACGTTTCATGCCTAACGACCGAACCACACAAAAGACTCCCAAACAGTCTCTACATCCGCCTAACCTGTTTGTCAAATGTACAAGCTGAGAAAATAAAGTAGAAAATGCAGACTAACACTCCCCACACGAAAAAGGACCTTCTCCCGACTCTGACGCACACACTGTGAACTGCAGCAAACCCATCACGATTTCAACAGATATAACAACAACAACCAGGCCAGCAACATCGTAACACAAGGACCTCAACCCGCAAACCTGACGACAAGTATACCTCAAGTAACAATCCCATTTGCATGCGTCAGCGGCAGCTTCCACTGTTCACCTTATCGCATCTATCTTATGACAACGGTCCATCGGTTCATTCCCATAGCACTAGCTGAATACAGAAGATCGGCAAAACACTATTTATTAGCAGCCGGGAAACGACCTGACCAATCAACAAAAAATGCCACTATGTGCCACCGACATTTCATTGCCGACCAAAAATACACCGCATATAGTGTACAACATCTGCCCATCTCTCATCATATCAGTACAGAAACTCATCAATATGGCAGGTACTCTGAGGACGTATAGAAAACTCACAATCTAGCAAATGGTGGGAGACATGATACTTAGTAATTCGGAAGTGACCCATGAACATGGATCTAAAATAGGACCAGCAACAATGGTTATCGACATTTATCACGCACAGAAACGACTCCGAACTAGCAAAACGTATGACCCACACGACAAAACCGAAACACCCATGCCATGTTTCGTTCATGTTTACAGAGAGCACACGCCACACAAACCACCGAGCACAAACACATCACATTATCACAGCAGCACGACACACACGAGCGATCGAAGGTTCACACACACATACCAGACAGCCGCACAAACTCGCCCCCCACTACACAACACACATACCTGACAACTCAACCGCACGCACGACGCACACACACAAACCACACAGTCCACTGCACGCACACCGCACACGCAACCACAACAAACCCCACCCCAAACCCCCCCAACAACACCGCACACGCCCACCACACATGCACGCCACACAGCCACGCGCAGCACAACACATCAAAAGCAACCACACACCACACTTTCTGAAAACTGTGACTTTGCCATAATCACCGTCGCCCAAAACGCGTCGTGTACACGAGTGAATTAACATATCCACCGCAAAGAGAACACCTGTAGATCCACGAACAGGTCCACAGTCCTCCAGTAGAATGCCCCTTGCTCAGAAAGCAAAGGAATAGTCACACCAACAATATCTTGACACCTCTCTATGTATCTAAGTCTACCTACTGTGTGTCATTGTGTCTTGCATGTCTGCTTTATCTGTCTCTGGCTGTCCTCTGTGCTGGCTATTGTGCGTTGGTAGTCTCTATGGTCTGGCTTTCTGTTCTCTATGATCTTCGTCGTCTCTCTCTCTGGGTCTCTATGTCTCCGTTGTCTGTTGTAGTCTCTGTAGGTTTGGGGAGGGTCTTCTCTTTGTTTCTGTATCTCTGTCTCTATGTCTTTCACTGTCTGTCTTTATGTCTCTCTCCGTCTGTCTTTATGTCTCTCTCTGTCTGTCTCTTAGAGTTTCTCTCTGTCTCTCTGTGTCTCTATTTCCTTAAGATTTATTAAGCAACTAATTCAGAACTTTGTGAAACGAAGATTTCATGACTTGTGCGAATATATATTTCCGTTATCTTTACAGTTCGATCTTCGCTCGTCACCTGTGATCTTTCCGGAAGTGACGTCGTCCGGTCAAGATTATCTTCCTTGTTCTGGGGATGCATTGCCTGCTTTGCTCTGGTGACCTTTGCCTTCGTCTCTGCCACCTGCCCCAAGACTCCCAACGGCAAACCCTACAACTTTGTTATTGGTAAGAGAGGGTGGGGGAGTGGGGTGGGGAACAGAGAGAGAGAAAGAGAGAGAGAGAGAGAGAGAGAGAGATGCAAATGCAAGCAAGAAATGAAATAAAAGACAGTTATCAGTTTTACAAATACTTAGCCTATTTGTTGTTTTCGAATTGTTGCTGTATTGTCTTGATAAGTATACTGCCAGTGACACGGAAATGTATTACGAGTTTTTACATGTCGTAGATGATATGTTACTAAGCAAAAGATGTTGACAAGAAAACAACAAACAAGAAAGGCTGACATTTTTGCTTTTCACTAACAGGAAGTACTTAGTTTACATGGAGAGTTTCCTACACCACTTCAATGGGGGACTGTGTGACGCGGACATGTACCAATAAAAAGGATTATTCTTGCGGCCGACGAGTTTTTATGAAATAAACCTTGACACTGCACAGTGCAGGTTGTGAAGTCGCCTCTGTTTATTTATTGGCGCCTGGGGGGTTACATGGAAACAACACCAAAACACGACCCTTAATTCTGTAGATCGAGCAGACCCAGAGGGAAACGGCACTAGGAAATGAGAACAATATAAGGTTTCCTTGGAAATCTCATGCACATTTTGTATATTAATATTGCTCAAGAACAAAGTGATTTTTTCAGTGTCCGCCACATTGAATTGAATGGGAAACCCGGAATAAATGGAGATTGCGTTTTGAATTAGTGAAGCTGTGCTGTTTAGCTTTCTCGGTCGTTTCGTGATATTTCGTTCCTGTTCTCTTCAGTTCCCGCTGGGCCGTGTCCATGCACACGAAAGGGATATCCCAAAGCAATCACAATTGTGGGTGCGGGTTTATCTTTTTATGGATCAGCGTTGGCGGCAGAGCCTCTGGTCTCTAGGGGCTCCATAATAGCCTATGGGTAGTGCTTGTGGACCGCAGTTTGAATTTCTGGCTACAAGATACTAATTAAACAGAGCGACTGCTTGCTCTGGCCTCAAAGACTATCCCCCCCCCCCCCCCGGGCAATGTGCGTGAGCTGTTATCATGGGTGCGTGGAGAGAAACAATTCGAAGGAGTCGATGTTTCGGATGGTGCGAGGCAGGGCTGCATGATATGTAGAATATTCCAGTAGCTCGCTGCACATTGATTGCAAATTGAGGGCCCTGATTTGAGCCACCTGCACGACAACGGACATGGTCTAAAGCATGGCTGCTTTGTAGGCGTATGAAAAAATCCTTTTGTAGGCTACCTATATTCACTGCAGATGTTGTTGTCAAATTTAATAAATATCACACACACACACACACGCACACACACACATACACACACAAACACACACACACACACAAACACAAACACACACACACACACAAACACACACACACACACACACACACACACACACACACACACACACACACACACACACACACACACACACACACAGGCCTTTCTTAATTCATGGGAGTCCAGATTGATTTTTGTTTTCGTATCCAGTCATGTAACGCTTTCTCACCTTTCATATTCACATAATGTATGTCTTGCGCAGAGACAATAGTTGCTAAGTCATTGTGAGTTGCGCAGGAGTGCAAAGTGGAAAGATCCGTCTTGACGTTTGTTTTGCTTTGAATGAGAGCGTTCGCATACTTAAGATGTGTAAATCTGCCTACCCATAGCAGTGGACACCTTGTGTCCTTTGTGCCTGTTTGCATAGGCATCCAAATACAGAGGAATGATGCAGCTGGCCCAGAGAATGGCACACGCCACTGCTGCACTTGGCTCCACGCTGTCTGCCTGCGCGCTGTACCCTAGAAGCTCTGGTGGGCTCATCACTGCGCGGTGCTGACGGCCATGAAAGACGGATTGCGAGCTTTCCAGCCCTCTGCCCAGCACGGCGTCCACCGACCATTTGTGTAATTGATTGGTGGTTGATCTATGGTGGACACTCGTTGCTTTCTCATTTCCGACAGCGCCGCCATTGAGGAAAGGTCAACTCCGCAGCCAGTGCAATGACGAGCTGCCAGTCCCTGCTGTGATCAGTTCTTCAACGTCAACCAGCATGTCTGCCATTACCACTTTCCATGATCATTATTTTCAGCAAGTAGTCTTCTTTGCCAACACAAGTGTATTCAAGCACTTTTTCATGCAGATAGCATAATGTGTGTGTAGCCTGTTGAACAATATAGAAGCTCTTCATGTGCGGCCAGCATATTTTTCAGCAAGTAGTATTCTTTATCATATACTCTGTATGGAAGCACCCTTCTGTGCTGACATTATTATGTGTACACAGACTATCGAACAGCATCTCTCTCTGTTCTGACATTATTATGTGTACACAGACTATCGAACAGCATCTCTCTCTGTGCTGACATTATTATGTGTACACAGACTATCGAACAGCATCTCTCTCTGTGCTGACATTATTATGTGTACACAGACTATGGAACAGCATCTCTCTCTGTGCTGACATTATTATGTGTACACAGACTATGGAACAGCATCTCTCTGTTCTGACATTATTATGTGTACACAGACTATCGAACAGCATCTCTCTCTGTGCTGACATTATTATGTGTACACAGACTATCGAACAGCATCTCTCTCTGTGCTGACATTATTATGTGTACACAGACTATCGAACAGCATCTCTCTCTGTGCTGACATTATTATGTGTACACAGACTATGGAACAGCATCTCTCTCTGTGCTGACATTATTATGTGTACACAGACTATGGAACAGCATCTCTCTCTGTGCTGACATTATTATGTGTACACAGACTATCGAACAGCATCTCTCTCTGTGCTGACATTATTATGTGTACACAGACTATCGAACAGCATCTCTCTCTGTGCTGACATTATTATGTGTACACAGACTATCGAACAGCATCTCTCTCTGTGCTGACATTTCACCGTCTGTCAACGTCATTCTCCGTCGATTTCCATTGGATTTGACTTCGACCCACATATCGATTTGAATCGCACAGCAGTTGTAATGAAGTATTGGTGTATCATGTATCATTGGTGTATCATGTATCATGTATCATTGGTCTATCATGTATCATGTATCATTGGTGTATCATGTATCATTGGTGTATCATGTATCATTGGTGTATCATGTATAGTGCTCTGATAAAGCATTGCTGTTATTTAGTCACGTTGGTGTATCATGTATAGTGCTCTGATATAGCATTGCTGTTATTTAGTCACGTTGGTGTATCATGTATAGTGCTCTGATAAAGCATTGCTGTTATTTAGTCACGTTGGTGTATCATGTATAGTGCTCTGATAAAGCATTGCTGTTATTTAGTCACGTTGGTGTATCATGTATAGTGCTCTGATAAAGCATTGCTGTTATTTAGTCACGTTGGTGTATCATGTATAGTGCTCTGATAAAGCATTGCTGTTATTTAGTCACGTTGGTGTATCATGTATAGTGCTCTGTTATAGCATTGCTGTTATTTAGTCACGTTGGTGTATCATGTATAGTGCTCTGATAAAGCATTGCTGTTATTTAGTCACGTTGGTGTATCATGTATAGTGCTCTGATAAAGCATTGCTGTTATTTAGTCACGTTGGTGTATCATGTATAGTGCTCTGATAAAGCATTGCTGTTATTTAGTCACGTTGGTGTATCATGTATAGTGCTCTGATAAAGCATTGCTGTTATTTAGTCACGGTTTCTTCGCATGTTTGTCAGTTATCCTCAAAATGTGTGTTTTGCATGCGAGCCGAGGAAGAAATGGCGGTTTGTCCGCCCGGCCAGAGCATGTCCTTGGAACCCTACGTGTACTTCAAACATGGCTCGTGAGCGCAGTGTTCACATTGGAAAAAAGGGGTGCTGGAGGGATAGGCAGGCTTGACTTTTTGGGGGGAGGCCGGATTGAGGCTACGTATTGGTGTGTGTGTGTGTGTGTGTGTGTGTGTGTGTGTGTGTGTGTGTGTGTGTGTGTGAGAGAGAGAGAGAGAGAGAGAGAGAGTGAGAGAGAGAGAAGAGAGAGATAAGAGAGAGAAATATAGAGAAAGAGAAAGCATGTGTGTCTAAGTGTGTGTGTGTTTGTGTGTGTGTGTGTGTGTGTGTGTGTGTGTGTGTGTGTGTGTGTGTGTGTGTGTGTTTGTGTGTTGTGTGCGCGCGCGTTTATTTGTGTGTGAGAATGAGTGTCTTTAAAAATGTCATTATACAGTAGAATCAGCTGAACATAAATTAAAATGGCTCTTTTGCCGGAAATGCTCTAATATTTGAACTAATATGAATAAGTAGTGATCATAAGGAATATGAGACACCACGCAATTAGATGTTTACCTTTGATTACTTCCTATCTTTTTTGTTTTAATTTTTCATGATCAAAATACATTATTTTAGGTTCGACAGATGAGAATAGGATCAGTCGGGTTACCGTCATCACAATATTTCTCTGTGTGTCCAAAATGAAATAAAAGGCGCCAGGTGTCGACTGAAAAAATCTTTGTTAGGCTCATGCGTTAGTGACGTGCTTACAGGAGGGACCAGTGCAGGTATCATGTATCCCATTCCACATGTCGCCACCGTAGCATGTTTTCGTTTCAACAAGCTACCAAGAACTTTGCCTCACGTTGTTTGTTTTATTAGGATCACCATGGCAGTATCTCAAGGTGACAAATATCGGAAGTAAGGATTGATAAATAATAATGTGCTGTTGATTAGAATATGACAATGACGCATATATTGGATGACATGTAACAATCAAGCAGGCAAGTAAATAACCAAATAAATAAACAACGAGACCTGCAAGAAAGCAAACATGCATGCAAAACGTTGTGCTGGAGGCTTGCTGTGGGGGTTCCCCAGGACTGGATGTGCAGTCCAAAGTAATCCAACAGGCATTTCCGGTCTTTTTTGTGGTGATTGCTGTAACCAACTGTAGCGTCCAAGCAGTCAATTCGAGTAATACATCCATTTCTAAAACTAGCTACTGTCTGCTTTTTAGTCCAAATTTGGATCTCCCTGTGGGTTTGGGGTAAAAATAGGCCCACCGCGTCTCCCTACGCGATTCGTAAGAGGCGAATAACTACTTCCTTTGCGTTTACCCTAAACTGTTCTAGTGAGTTTTGAGCTTAATAGCCTTACAAAGCCTACAAAGGCTGATAGGCCGTACAGCACTATACATCCATCCGTCCGTCCGTCCGTCCGTACGTCCATCCGTCCAACTATCTATCCACCCATCCATCCAAATGTTGATACCAACTCCTGTATAATTACAGCGATCACTTAAAAATGATACCGTAAACGCCTTTTGGATTGCTTCGGCTTGCTTTGGCTTGCTTTGGCTTGCTTTGAATTGCTTTGAATTGCTTTGGATTGCTTTGGATTGCTTCGGCTTGCTTTGGCTTGCTTTGAATTGCTTTGAATTGCTTTGGCTTGCTTTGAATTGCTTTGAATTGCTTTGAATTGCTTTGGCTTGCTTTGGATTGCTTTGGATTGCTTTGGATTGCTTATCCATAGTCTGGGAAACCTTACTCTGCTGGAGCGTCACTCTTGGTTTTTCCTCAGGACTGCTGAAGTCGGAGCCGGTCAGCGTGCCCATGGAGCTCAACGTCAGTCGCAGCATCAACGCTTCCCAGCTGGGTCCCTGCATCCGCGGCCCTTTCTACCTGTCCCTGGATGTCAATCAGACGCTGCAGATTCCACGCAATGGCTGGGTCTCCATCGCCAGGGGCATCAACGACTGTGAGTCCTGCCTGGCTTACTCTGGTCCCACCAGCTGTGTGCCTCCGTGTATCCTCTTGCAGAGCCCACAGGGATTTGATTAATTAGACTGGGGTGTGTGTAACACGAGCCATGGAGTTAAACGAGAGTCAGGAACCAACCATCTCTAAACACTCACTCGAATGAAACATTTGCATATAATTTGCTATAAAAAAGATTATTTTTAATACCTATTCGTAAGTAGTAGTATTTTGAACACGATACTTCTTTTGTTGTTTAATTAATATGTGCAGTCTGCTCAACATTATTTCCGAAACAACTCATGCAGCTTGCTTACATATACTTAGCATGTCTCATTACGTGCTAATAGCCCTTGCACCAAAGTGAAGCTGATAATGTTGTTAACATTGTCAAAGCATACTGCAGTTCTTCCATTATTTCGGCTGTAATCTCTCTGAAAATGTTTGTGCAAAGTAAGTTCACAAGACATCAGGCTAAGTTCTATTAATTTCAAATGACCATGGAGTATTTGATTTCATTTGCAGGAAGCATTCAATTCTGACGCATGGGTCATCCAGTAGTGAGTGCTGCAAATATTCCACATCCATTTATATTACATTTGCCGATTTCACGCCATAAGATTGTAACAGTTTAAAACATATCCAGGTTTTAAGTCCAAATGTTGAGGAAAGAGCGTGCGTATACCACTACACAAAGCAACCAGTGAAATGAGCCCCTAGCTGCCAGAATGCCCATTTAAAACTCAAAAGTGCATGCGACATGTACAAATGAGAGGGGAATTCAGATTATTTACTTGTAAAAGACTCAAAGTTTGTATATTCATTAGAAAAAAATCCAATGTCAACTTCTTAGGTTCACATACGCACACATACACACATGCACATGCACAGAGATGAACAGACATGCAAATTCACAAGCACGCACGCGCACAAACAACACACACACACACACACACACACGCACACACACACATACGCACACACACGCACACACACACACACGCACGCACGCGCACACACACACACGCACACACACACATATACACACACACACGCACACCCGCACGCACGCACACACACACGCTCGCGCACGCATGGGCTCGTGCGCACTAGCACTCATACTCCAGTGCACACTCTGCTGCCCCTTGTCACACGTTAGCCACCTATGCTGTAAGTTAAACATTTGCTTTCTCTATACGGAAATGAGGTTCGTCGAATGATTCCATATTACTTGAATTGTAAGTCCACTCTGTGTCATACCTAACATCGCATTATCGTTGCAGCCATGCGTCGTTCCGATCTGACGTCATACCCCAACCTGGTCATCGGGCCTTTCTACTCCAACCTGGCCATGATCCTGGAAAGTTTGGGCATTCCCTATCTGGTCACCGACTACAAGGTAACGTCTGAATAGATTCAGGCCTTGACAAAGAAGAGTCTTAGAACTATGCCGTTTCATGCACATATACGCACACTTGGACAGTCTTGTTGGCACCCGCACGTAGTTGTGAAACACGAATATGTCTCCACTAGTTTTGGTGTGTCCCCCCCCCCCCCGTTTTCCTTTTATATGTATTCTCATGCATTAATGTAAAGGATCATTCATGCAAACAAACAAACGAATAGCAAGCTAACAAAGAGATAGAGCGACGAACGGACGGACGGACGGACATACATACAGACAGACAGACAAACAGACAGACAGACGGACGGACGGAGGGACGGACGGACGGACGGGCATGCGGGCGGGCGGACGGGCGGGCAGGCGAACGGACGGACGGACGGACAGACGGACGAACAGACAGAGAGGCACGCACACGCACACACACACACACACACACACACCACACACACAAACACACACACACACACACACACACACACACACACAGATGCACGCACCCGCACACACACACACACACACACACACACACACACACACACACACACACAAACACACACAAACACACACACAAACACACTCACTCACACACAGATGCAGACACACACACACACACACACACACACACACACACACACACACAGACACACGAACATGCACACTAACGCGCACACAAACACACACACAAGCACACAAACACACATACACACACACATACGCAAGCACACACACAGACACTCAAACACACACACACAATCACGCATTGCGTTCTTTCGTGCAACGCCAGGGTTTTGACTGGATCGACATGAGCAGGGTGGAAGACAGAGTGCCGTGGCGCACCCTGGTGGAGATTCGCCCCTCGGCCCTGGAGCAGAACCTGGCCGTGGTGGACTTCTTCCAGCACAAGGAATGGCGCTCTGCCGTCATGGTCATGCCAGAAAGCTCTGCGGATAACAAAGGTAGAGAAAGATTGATAGAGAGAGAGAGAGAGAGAGAGAGAGAGAGAGAGAGAGAGAGAGAGAGAGAGAGATTTCAACTTTGACTTTATTTGTCTAGGCCAGCAGCTCATCACAAGGGGTACATAAAGCTTCAGCTTCAAGCTGAACACATTTTCATGTCAAACAAACAAACAAACAATCAAATAAACAAACAAACAAAAACAAACAAGCAAACAAACAAATCAAGAAACCAAAAATATTCAACCTAACACATAAATATTTACATTGCAAAGAGTTCGCAACAGTTTCTTGTGGCTTCACAGTTAAAAATCTTGAGGTATCAGCGAAAAAGAAAGAACAAATCCCTCAAACAAACAACCACACTCACACACACACACACACACACACACACACACACACACACACACACACACACACACACACACACACACACACACACACACACACACACACACACACACACATACTTCATAGCTTTTGATGATCAATCTGAAAGTCATTTGGGTGCATAAGAAAGGGGGAGAAAGCTTTTCTCTTTAATCAAAACATCCTAACTTGTTTCAACATAAGGATGTGTAAAAAGTAGTGGCTACTTTCTCATGGAACATCCACGCATCCTTTGTTAAGACCTAATAGCTGAGTCGACCAGGTTTTTAAAAATATATAGATAATTAAAATATTTATACGTGTATAGCTGGCTCAAATTATATTTTTGGTACAAAGACTACACCTCGAGCAGTTTGCACACAAACAACAGTTAAGAGAACCTGCACATTGTACATTCAAGTAAATGCTGCAGACATGATGGGGAGTGGTCAGAGGGGGGGTGGGGGGGGGGGAGAGGGGGGGGGAGGGGGAACAGGATCAGGAGTTACTGGGCGAAGAGCCTTTTCTTATTATTGTATATATTATATGCACATGTATATTGGTAATACTGGCAAACACTTGCTCTGAAATGTTTCTAATTTTCCATTTCTGAAAGCTTTTCTTTCTTTAATTCTATATGTAGATTGGAGAACTTGCCTAAAGGACTCTAAGCTATTGCACAATAAAGACATTTGGCTTGATGAATAAATTTCTTGCTAATATTAAAATAAGATTTACGATAGAAGAAGCCAACATCACCAAAGAATATAGAATATTTGCATTTATGGAATGTTGCCGGGCTGATTTCTAGATATTGGTGTAGTTTGCACCGGAAATATTTAATTATTTGACACTCCCAGAATATAATTATGTTGTAACGTCTTCCAGTTTACGTCTACGTTTCACCTCAGAAAAGAAATTGCTACTTACACTTACTTACAATAATGTTCTTGTGTTTCAACACAACACAACCAAAAACCACATAGTGATGAAGATAATATCCCTATGTGTAGAAGGAAGGTGTTTGTTGACATAATCCGATATAAGAATTTGAACTGAAAAGTTCTTAGCTGGGTGTCTATTATACATTGCTTTGGCTGAGTATAAATTATTTCCGAGTCAATATTGCCTTATCTCACCCACCCACACCCATCCCCTCTTTACGTCCATGTTATCAAGTAGAACTGAGTAAAAGAAATCAGTATATATTGATACCCTATTTATTCTTTCACTTCATCTCTCACAGTGACTTTGACACTGGTTGTTGTTGTTGTTGTTGTTGTTGTTGTTGTATCCATTCCTGTGGAGTAGACTTTTTAATGGTTTGGTAGGTAAAGACGTCTTCTGCATTTAATTAGAACTTTGTCTTCAGACTAAAGAAACTGACTGGATTTGTGTTTTCAACATTATGTCTCACCTGCAAGATACTTTTGTCAGCCCTTTTTTGGACTTGACTGGTCCCCTGCAATGACAGATATTTGAATTGTACCACAAGGATTGTTCTAGTATATTGTCAGCTGGATTTTCTGTCCCTAACACCTTATTTCAGTGCTTTTTTTACATCATAAAAGAAAGTGTTTTGTGGAATTGTCTGATTAATGTAAAATTCTTATTCCCAATATTACTGATATAATGTCTAAATGTTGTTTTCCGTTATCCTTGATTGTAAGAGTTGATGTAGCGCTTTATTCAGTCTGCTTAACTGCGGATAGAAAGCTGTGAGCATCCAACATTTTCAGTCCATCTCTTTCTACCTTTTGATGCATTACTTTTCGGGCTATTCTGTTCGTTTTCATTCCACAAGAAAGTAAACAGTTCAATGTTTATTGCCTTTGGCAAATTTTCACTAGGATCAGGTAGATTTGTCAATGGGTACAGTATGATGGGGAAAGCTAACATTTTGATTACTGTTATTGTACCATATATAGTGAGATTAAGCGATTTCCATTTGTGTAATAGCATAGCCAATCAATACGTTATTTACTGGGTAGGGGTTGGGGTGGGGGGTGGGTTAGACAAGCGGCACATCACAAATATGACGAGAGAGAGAGACACACACACACACACACACACACACACAGAGAGAGAGAGAGAGAGAGAGAGAGAGAGAGAGAGGCGGGGGGGGGGGGAGGAGGGGAGGGAGGGAGGGAGGGAGGGAGGGAGGGAGGGAGGGAGGGAGGGAGAGAGAGAGGGAGAGAGAGAGAGAGAGAGAGAGAGAGAGAGAGAGAGAGAGAGAGAGAGAGGGAGGGAGAGAGAGAGAGAGAGAGAGAGAGAGAGAGAGAGAGAGAGAGAGAGAGAGAGAGAGAGAGAGAGAGAGAGAGAGAGAGAGTGAGTGAGTGAGTGAGAAAACTGGCAAGAACTAAACTGAACTGAACAAATTTCATGTTTAGGCCACCGGCCTATTACATTGGGAATGCGGATCACGAGATATAAACGCGAACAACTCGTTTCTGTACAAAGTCATCAAAACCGGCTCCCAGTTTTGGAAAGCACGATCTGCACGGCGAACGAGTGTCTGCCATCAACAACATAATTTTTTTTAACGTGCAGACCGTGTAGATAGTTGTCGTGTCGGCGGCGTCCGGCGCTTCTCGGTCTTGTCTTTGTTTACATTCATTTTGTGGTTGAAGGAAGGCGAGTCTGGAGCAGGTGGAAGAGGAGCAGCTGCTGCACCACCGGGTGATGACAGGAAGTGGATCTTCTCACGATCATAAAGGCGATCAGCAGATGTAGCTTGGTTGGTGTCGCTAGTATTCAGAGCTGAGATACACTCCGTTCACTCCTTCCAGCAGTGAATGTTCCATCGTTTCCTTCCGGTGAGTGAAGGACTCCTCTAGTTCATTCATCATGTGTTTAAGGGCAGCTTTAAATTCTTTACTTGTAACCTCTTCACTCGAAGGTTGTGATAAGCTGGAGGAATCGACGTGGTTGGAAGGAGTTGATGATCGTTAGTAGAGACGACTGGCATTACGGCAGACGCCATTTCTGAGTGAACACATGCGCTTGACGGGTCAAAGGTCACACGTGAGGTGGCGCAAGAATTTCTTGCAGCAATAGCATCAGAGGTTGTAGATGTCGCAGCAACATTTTGTTTAAATTTTCGCG
>JAWQFJ010000724.1:54728-59939 GCA_034096865.1 Theodoxus fluviatilis | reverse complement strand
TTGTAGCTCTGGCACTGGCAGTGGTGTGATGCAGTGACTGAGATGCCTGGTCACCTCCTGGTCAGTCACTTTGTAGCCCTGGCACTGGCAGTGGTGTGATGCAGTCACTGAGATGCCTGGTCACCTCCTGGTCAGTCACTTTGTAGGCAGTGTTTGGTGCGGCGTAGTTCCTGGAGTTGCCTCCCTGGACTACTTGTTCTCATTGCTTCTCCTCAGCCAGGAGAACATCCAGTGTCCGTGACGGACAGGTGGGGGAGGACACCCGGGGTGTGGACATTTGCAGTCAGGGTGTCTGCTCTCCAGGAAGACATGACAGAACAGGAATGACAACTAACGCAGCCATATGACCAGGGGGTAAAAGGCTCTATTTTCATCACCCGGCTTACGTAGAGGGAGATGTCGGACATAACACCAGCTCATCTATTTCTTTATCAGCGTGGAAGCTATGTAAGCCGTGACCTCCTTGTTCAATTAGAAATAACGTCGCATTTAAAATCGCATCATCAAGTGATCCTGAGTCACTACTTTTATATGTGGTAGTGTTTGATCAGTTTAGCTGCCAGTCGTACCTACAGACATGTTGTGAACTGCGACACTGGAGACAGAGACCTTAGACAGGCAGAAGCGGACGAGCAGTGGTGCGTGTGATGTGTGGCCAGGTCTGCCTTGTGTTGTCTGGCTCTGTCCCCGTGTCTGCCTTCTCTTCTTACGTCTGCCTCTGTCTGGTGGGACTGACCTCTGGTCACGTGGGGTTCTGGTGTGAAGCTGACATTTCTTTTGCACTTTCAGCGAGATTTGAACTTTTGCTCCTGTGCATGATGTACTGCCATGCAGAATGTTAGGCTTTCCTTGGACACATTTATCAGGGAGCTCCAGCTGTATGTTACGCTTCATGTGGAACCCCCAATAAGCAGAAGTTGACATGACTTGCCATCCATGTCTGGGTTTCCAACATGTGACCTGTTGACAAAGTGAAAAGTTACAAGCGAACATGCGAGGTACCTCAAGTGGATTTTTTTTTCCTCGCTTGTTCTCGATTACGTTACATTCTCACAGAGGTTATCTCCCTTGAGTCGTCTGCTGTTATGCAATAGACCTTGTCCTCCAGCTCTGTGTGTTTGTTGACAATGAATCATCCTCTTACATCTATGATGATTATACAATGGAAGTACGTTAGGCTCATCCATCCATCCATCCATCCATCCATCCATCCATCCATCCATCCATCTGAATGATTTCTGTAAAAAGTGGAGAGAGAAATAATATCAGAATGAACAATTTTTGGCGCAATGCTGTAACGCGAAGGGTCAAGTCTATTACGCATTCATTGTTGCGAACTGTGCCAGAGTCAATACTACTCGGGTTCACAGAATGGAGGAACTGGATGCAAAGTCACGATACTTTATCAAGCACCTTTCTTTATCTTTGTTTAAGTTATCTCAAACACTATCAAAAAATTATTCTGCCATAGGAAATAGGCCACTACCCATGATGTTGATTAAACGCATGTCTTTAGTAAGCGCGTGTGCACATTCTTGTAAACACAGCGCCTCACAGAACAATGGGAGTTTGAAAATATGGGGTCGGCTCTCTATTGCGGAGGGCCGCTATTGCGGGATTTTTTTTTAATAAACAAAAGTTCTTAGGCCATTTTGATTCTTTTGTCCTAAAACGCCAAAAAGACCATAATATTTTTGTTACTTTTTTTTTCGAAACATTTTTTCGTGTTTTTTTTTCTAATGCGGGGGGCCGCTATTGCGGGATTTTTTTGGTCACAAGTTCTTCAGGCCATTTTGATTCTTTTGTCCTAAAACGCAAAAAAACCCATAAAATATTTGTTACTTTTTGGGGGAAAAAACTTAGAAATTTTTTCGGGTTTTACCGATAGCGCTCAGCCTAGGCCGCACCCGCCACCCCGCCTGACTGACTTAGCCTGTCCGGGGAGTTTCACCTAAACCCGGACGCGTTACTTTTTGTCACGTTTGTGTCCAACATCAGCGTCGGGCCCTGGAGTTAGGGCGTAGGGACCACCCGTTGAGAGTCAAACGTGGGATGGAGTTAGAATATAAAGCTCCACCCGTTATTGATAAAAACCGAAAATATTTCTAAGTTTTTTCCCCAAAAAGTAACAAATATTTTATGGTGTTTTAGGCGTTTGTGGACAAAAGAATCAAAATGGACTGAAGAACTTTTGACCAAAAGTTTCAGGAAAAAAAGTAACAAAAATATTATGGTTTTTTAGGCGTTTTAGGACAAAAGAATCAAAATAGCCTAAGAACTTTTGTTTAAAAAAAAATAGCGGCCCTCCGCAATAGCGGCCCCTCCCCGAAAATATTTCCTCTAACCCTGAACACGTGAACTGAAAATTGGTTAAGGTGGCCGATAAAAAGATCACCAAGCAAGTGCCGAAAATTCACAAATGTCTTTATTTGTAGACCGTCTCAAGCATTACATATAGATACTACAAATCGTGCCAAATGGGCTGAAAGTTGATTAAGAATGTACATGCACAATAAAAAGTGAGTCAATAACTATCTTCACATCTTTCCAATGTCATCTTCTCATCTGTTCGCAAGAAAGCGTTCGATGGAATGTGATGATTTATTATTGTACAAACGACACGATACCAAATGTGACCATCACAAAATACATATTGATTGATACTTTGGACATTGCGAGATACTGACACCACAACAATGGTATTTGACTTTTATTCCAAAATGACGTAAGCCTACAGCAAAAGACCACGTGATCTTTTAAAGGTCATGATTGTCGAAGACGACAATTGAGCGCAAGAGATTGAGGGGATATTTCCAAGTCATTAGATCTGTGAAGTGTTAGCACATTTCGGAGCCATTTATTCGTCTTCTATTCTAATACACCCAATAGAAAATAGTCTCACAAACTAGGGGAGTTTGATCATAATATATGTGTTCGTTTATTCAAACTCGATTTGATATAAAAAAAAAGGAATTGTTACACAAGTTGTGCAACTAATTAGCAGCCAAAATATCTCTGAGGTTATGCAATGTGTGATACTTTGGCTGTTGTCAAGCACAAATTCAGATTCATCACCATGTAGAGGCATTCCTTTGTGTGAGCATGTTTGTGTGCATGTGCACGCTGTGGCGGATGAAAGGATGGATGGAATGGTTGGATGTATGAGTAGAAAAATGGATGAGAGGAAGAATGGATGGGTGGATGATGGAGGGAGGAAGCGATGGATGGATGAATGAATGGAGGGAGGGAAGGATGCATGACGGATGGCAGATGATTTGTGGTAGGAGCGTGGCTGTCGAGCATGGCAGTAGATGTTGTAGCGTGGATGGGATATCCAGAGGACAAGTTGGGTCGGTGACTCCTTTATTCTTCTTCCTTACAAAGCAGCATACAAGGGCACCCGACACAAACCTTGTCCGCTCCCTTCCCTCTTTGCCTGCCCAAAACCCTTACCCTTTCCTTCTCTCCCCCCTCCAACCCTTCTCTCCTCTGGCTCCAAGCCTCCGTTCTCAATGGCTGAGAGTCCCAGAATCTCTGACCAATTAGAGATTCCTTTACTTTCACACTCCGACACACACAGGTGCCAACCAGAGCCCCAGATATTCTGAACACAACTCCATTCTCCCTCTGATCTGACAGGGCTTCTCCCTTTGTTCCCACAGGCACTATAGCTCCTTCTATAAACACTCTGCTCTGGCCAGCTGAAGGCACCACCTTTAACCCCTGTATCTTCTCTTGGATTTCTTCCCAGATAGTTGTTGGGAGATTAAGGATGCCCCACATGCCCAGATGGTGGTGGGCGGAACGCATCTCTACTCTTTGATATTCCGACGTAAATTCCTTTACAAAGGGCTCCAACTTAATACAACGTTACAAAACTAAGGAATTCACAGTACACGAATGCATACTAGGGATACTGCAAGAAAAGAATCTACTAATAAAATCATGCAATCGATGGCTCTACAACCGGGAGGAGAAGCAGTTTGATTCTCACTACACGTGAAGGAGAAAGGCTAAACGGCTAGCACTGCCCGTACCCCACCACAGATTGATGGATGGACAGATGGACAAATGAAAGGACTTTTGAATGCAGAAGATGTGCAATGTATCCAAGAGGCCGAAGAGCATTCTCTACACAAAGTCGTAACACCACAAAACTGTCAAAGCCGTCAACTTTCCACTTTCATAAAGACAGTCAAAGTGGCGGGAAATGTTGGTGACATGGATTTGTGCAGTTATTACTAAAAATAGCATGCTAGTCTAAGTCTTGGACACTCCCCTTTCGTCCCCCTGTCTGCCCCCACCCCCTTCTCACTCCGGTAGCTTGGCTCGTCTAGTCTTGTTCAGCTGGCCTGTCTTCGATCCTTGCGTTTCTGAGCGGGATGTCCTCAGGTCCCTGCTGCAAAAGTCATGACAGTATCAACGCTAACGGTGTACATGTATTCGAACAGCATCGACTGTTCATGTGTGATTGCTTGACCAATGTTTATATATACGTGTATATGGTGCATGCAAAATTTTACAAATTTGTTTATCTTCGATATATGACAGTTTCAGCATGTATATATCTGTTTGTGTTTCTCTGTCGCACTTTTGCTGCGAGACAGACGAAGCTTACAGCCGAAACTGCCTGATTTTCCTCTCACTACCTCGAGTGCTGTGGTCTTTGTGCTCTCAGTGTCTGCTCCACCTTCGTTTGTGGTGTGTGTGTGTGTGTGTGTGTGTGTGTGTGTGTGTGTAGGTGTAGGTGTATGTGTGTGTGTGTGTGTATGTGTAGGTGTAGGTGTATGTGTGTGTGTGGTTGTGTATGTGTGTGTGGTGTATGTGTGTAGGTTGTACGGTGTGTGTGTATGTATGTGTCGCTGGTGGTGTGTGGTTAGGTATATGTGTGTGTATTGGATGTGTGTGTGTGTGTGTGCGTGCGTGTGTACGTGCGTGCGTTCATGCGTGTGTGTGTGTGTGCGCTTGTTCGTATATGTTTATGTGTGTGCGTGCGTGCATGTGTGTATATGAGCGTGTATGTGTGTATGTGTGTGCGTGCGTGTGTGTGTGAGAGTGCGTGCGTGTGTGCGTGTGTACGTGCGTGCGTGCGTGTGTGTGTGTGTGTGTGTGTGTGCGTGCGTAAGCGTGTGTGTGTGTGCGCGCGCGCGCGCGTGTGTATATGAATGTGAGAGACAGTGTATGTGTGTGTGCGGGGGGGCGGGGGGGGGG
>JAWQFJ010000724.1:47228-49728 GCA_034096865.1 Theodoxus fluviatilis | reverse complement strand
CCTGTCTTATAAACAGAAAATAAATCAAATGTACTTGCATGAAGATTGTGTGTGTGTGTGTGTGTGTGTGTGTGTGTGTGTGTGTGTGTGTGTGTGTGTGTGTGTGTGTGTGTGAATCGCTGTCCTCTCTCTCTCTCTCTCTCTCTCTCTCTCTCTCTCTCTCTCTCTCTCTCTCTCTCTCAAAGCTTATCTGGGATAGCAATAAAACGGAAACCGCCAGACAATGTCTGCAGACTGCTGACTTCCGAGAGAAGCAGACAAAGACTCGTACTACAATCGTGGAGTGTCCAGACACTGCCTGGCCATGGCTCCAAGCTGCCTTTGTGTCCTGCGCCCACTGCATGTACAGGAACAGGACACGGCGTCAGCCTGCTGCTTGCAGCTTGGCAGCTTGGTACGATGCAGATTGTCAGAATGCCAAACGAAAAGCCAGGGCAGCCCTGGCTAAGTATAGGCTTTCTTACACGACAGTAGACAAGGAATTGTACGTCCTCGCTAGGAAAAGCTACAAGGACATGATTAGAGGAAAAAAGCGCCAATATCATCAACCATTTTGCAATGAGATAATTAACGAAGCGGGCGATTCAAAGGCATTCTGGTCCCTTTTGCATCGAGCTCTTCTCATAATTATCTCCCTGCCTGATACTGACATTGAAGTGTGGGCCGAACATTTAAAGAAACTGTTTGCACAGGACAAGTGTGACGCAGCCTATTCCTAGGACGAAGTTGACCGTGTTTGGTACGATGAGTAGACGCTCCAGTCACAGGGGTGGGGGTGGGGGTGGGGGTGGGGGGTGGGGGTGAGGGTGGGGGGGTGGGTGGGGGGTGGGAGGTACTATGGGCAATCAGGAAGACGAGATAGGGAAGAGACCTGGAGTGGACGACATTCCAAATGACTTGTTGAAGTTAGCCAGTTACCAGGTGTTGCCTTTCCTTATCAGTTGCATGTTTGTACGGAAGGCAATTTTCCCCCGTAAATGGAGTCGCTCTGTTATCATGCCCTTGTCCAAAGCAGATGACAAGTTCCATCCGTAGAGTTACCGTGAAATCTCTTTACTTAGCGTCCTGAATAAAATGTCTTTATCAGTTCTAACGGAACGCCTGAAAGCGTGAGCAGAACATCACTTTAAATATGCTTCGAGCAGGAAGGCTTCCGATCAGAACGTTCCACTACTGTTAAGAACGTCTACGGTAGGGGCAGGGGCAAGCTGTATGCAGCCTTCACAGACTATCTGAAGGCCTTTGATTCAGTGGACGGAGCTTGTCAATGGAAACCCCTGTCAGAAACGGGTGCGACTACGAAGTTTATCAGCATGTTTAAAGCTGTTTATTCTCGGGTACACGCTCGTGTCCATGGAACTCAATCAGAATTGCTTGATTGCTCGGTTGGCGTAAGGCACAGGCCAAGCGAGTCGCCGATATTTTCCCTGTATATTTCATTGGTAGCTCACTATGTTTGAGAACGGGGGCGACATGAAGTGCAGTTTTTACCGGGAACGAGGGAAATCTTTTCGTTTCTATTTGCCGTTGATACTGTGGTCCTATCTACAACACCAACAGGTTTACAAAACCAAACAGACAACCTAGTAGCAATCTCAAGACAACTGGGACTGCTGTCCGTGAACACTGAAAAAAAAACTACAGTCATGGTTTTCTGTCGAGGAGGTCACCTGGCAAACGGTGAAAAGTGGCTTCTAGATAATGCGCAACTGGAGATTGAAAATCGCTACAAATATCTGGGATACATGTTTCCTACGAAGCTGTCAATTTCAGTGGCACTAGAATATCAGACGGTCAAAGCAAGGCAGAAAGTTCTGCAGCCACTGCAGGCGATGGGGAGTCTGCATACCAGGCACAATCTGTATTTCTCAAAGTTTCTGATGCCCAAAAGCAGCAACTGGATCAGTTATATGCAGGATTAACCCGAAAGCAAACACTGGCAAAAGCACACCTTTGCTTGCAAACGATTCCTCAATCTTGATATGAAATCTTCTAATAGTATGCGTTATAGAGAACTGGGAACTTGGAAGGCATCCCCTCTATGTGAAATATTGGCTGAAGATCTGTAGAATGTCTGAAAACACTTTCAAAGTAAGATTATCTCATGATGATCGTGATGATGAACATTACAGTACCAGGAGATTATAATTGGGCGAGACTGGAGAGGCAATGTCTAGCAAAGTACGGATTCAGATAACTTTGGGTACATTCTGGTACAAACGAAGTGAAAAGTTTCCTCGAAACCTGAAGCAAAGGTTGCGGGACTGTTTCCACAGGAGTGGATAGCCACGACGGATGAGAGCGAGAGACATACTTTGGCAGATCATTTACGAATACGTTTCAGTGCGAAGGTGATTTTAATTACATCATTACATAATTTAAAGACAGAAACTGCTCTATTTGCTTCAGGTTTAGTGATAATGAGAAAACGAGCAATGAACGACCCAGAGCACAACTGGATGGATATGAAACATGTTCTTTTGTGGGATGTTGCGAATGA
>JAWQFJ010000724.1:29728-42228 GCA_034096865.1 Theodoxus fluviatilis | reverse complement strand
CCACGCCCGAAGCCATGAGAATATGGATTGACGTCATCATCACGGGGGCTGAGGGCTACCAGACGTTCTGAGAGAGAGAGAAGGAGGGATGAAGGTGATGAATGAAGGACAGCAGCTGTGTATATTCATTCATGTTCCCAGCAGTGCATCGGACCAGGTCCCATTGTCCCAGACTACTAATTCTTCATGAAATGCCGACGTTGTATAGAGGTGTGGTGTGGTGTGAAGTCATTTCCTTGAGACCGAGGTGTGCATCCAGAGAGGAAAGGTGGTGGAAGTGTAAAGAAATCATATTCCTGCATGTAGTCTAGTCATGGATAAGCATCACCATGAAATAGCAACTGTGCAGATACTCGCTTCTTCTTTGTTCTTCACAAAGGACGTTTTTCCCCCACAAGACATTGACAGAAACGGAGGTGGATGAGTGTTCAAGCCAAGGTCTTGAGTGGATACGCCAGTCTGTACCCCTGTGAGAAGGAGTTAGTGTGTAGACTTTCATTCACCTATGGTAAGGGATCATTGTAGACATGACTTTTGATAAGGGGTCATTGTAGACATGACTTGTGGTAAGGGGTCATTGTAGACATGACTTTTGGTAAGGGATCATTGTAGACATTGGTAAGGGATCATTGTAGACATGACTTTTCATAAGAGGTCATTGTAGACATGACTTTTGGTAAGGGGTCATTGTAGACATGACTTTTGATAAGGGATCATTGTAGACATGACTTTTGATAAGGGATCATTGTAGACATGACTTTTGGTAAGGGGTCATTGTAGACATGACTTTTGGTAAGGGATCATTGTAGACATGACTTTTGGTAAGGGGTCATTGTAGACATGACTTTTGGTAAGGGATCATTGTAGACATGACTTTTGATAAGGGATCATTGTAGACATGACTTTTGATAAGGGATCATTGTAGACATGACTTTTGATAAGGGATCATTGTAGACATGACTTTTGATAAGGGATCATTGTAGACATGACTTTTGGTAAGGGGTCATTGTAGACATGACTTTTGGTAAGGGATCATTGTAGACATGACTTTTGGTAAGGGATCATTGTAGACATGACTTTTGATAAGGGATCATTGTAGACATGACTTTTGGTAAGGGATCATTGTAGACATGACTTTTGATAAGGGATCGTTGTAGACATGACTTTTGGTAAGGGATCATTGTAGACATGACTTTTGATAAGGGATCATTGTAGACATGACTTTTGATAAGGGATCATAGTAGACATGACTTTTGGTAAGGGATCATTGTAGACATGACTTTTGGTAAGGGATCATTGTAGACATGACTTTTGATAAGGGATCATTGTAGACATGACTTTTGATAAGGGATCATTGTAGACATGACTTTTGGTAAGGGATCATTGTAGACATGACTTTTGATAAGGGGTCATTGTAGACATGACTTTTGATAAGGGATCATTGTAGACATGACTTTTGGTAAGGGATCATTGTAGACATGACTTTTGGTAAGGGATCATTGTAGACATGACTTTTGATAAGGGATCATTGTAGACATGACTTTTGGTAAGGGATCATTGTAGACATGACTTTTGATAAGGGATCATTGTAGACATGAACTTTTTTCTTTGGTTGATGGAACCACAGGGACATTCACCCTACAGTGTTGGCAGTAATGTCCAGAACCAAACCCCTCATACAGCAAACACATGGACAGTAGTTAAACGTCTAGACGTGCCAACAAGAATGAAAAGTTGTGATGTCCGTAGGATCTTCCCAGTATCCATGGTGTGTATTGTACACATACCTGGGGAAACACTGAAATGGTGCAGGAGTTCTTGATTCAGAGAGAGAGAGAGAGAGAGAGAGAGAGAGAGAGAGAGAGAGAGAGAGAGAGAGAGAGAGCAGTTCTCATGAGAAATGGATGCACAGGGAAGCAAGGGGGAGACAAGGATCAAATCAGGGCAAAACTGGCGTCTGCTTGGTTAAAAAGTCCACTTTGTGTATCTGTTCTAGGGCACCACTGTTGGAGAAATCTTATGCATTGGACCACTTTTGGAGGACTGGAGGCGTGAGGGAGAAAATGCTAACAGGACCCAAGATCCTCAACCTGAAAGTCTGACTCTGTGAACAGAAAATACTGCTGGAGACATCCACACTGGAAGAGGATAAGGCTGTTATCATCAAAGAAAAAGAACCAACTGCTATCAGTATCAAAGAAAACAACCACTTCAACAGCAGTCTGGGAAGACTGAAGTATACATGAGGCCATCAATCCACAAGAACAAGACAAGAATGTATCTGTGGCTCTCTGAAATAATACATCTTCTTTAGCTTAGGGCATGGCTAAAAAGTTTTCTCATGGATTCAGAAACTGCATTTTCTCCTTTCAAAACACTGCACATTTGTGATAGCTCTGGAAAAGACAAGATTTTTTTTCTGTGGAGTTGGAAACACCCCTTCTCCTCTATGAAACCAGGTCCTCTGGGGATGCATGCCACAAGACAAGAATATGTGTCTATGGGTTCAACTAGTATCTGGTTTCCTGCCTCAATGCAGATCATCAAAGGTGGGCTGGGACGGGACAGGGGTAAATGCTCTTCCCTAAATCCAGGTCATGGGAGGAAGCCCAGATCAGCTTGAGTGTGAGTGTCCTTGGAATGAGAAACTCCTCATGTCTAGAACCAGATCTGCAGTAGCATGGGAGGGGAGAGGTGTTTGGAATGAGAAACTCCTCATGTCTAGAACCAGATCTGCAGTAGCATGGGAGGGGAGAGGTGTTTGGAATGAGAAACTCCTCATGTCTAGAACCAGATCATCTGAGGCAACCCCAGACGTGACAGGTTTTCATATCTCTGAAATCTGAAACTGCTCTTACTCTCCTCTAAAACCAGGTCAGCGAGGAAGATTTTGAACTGGGCCAAAAGAAAAAAGGTTTTCCATGGAATCAGAAACTGCCTGCACTATTTTCCAAGAGGCGCGTCTGATGTAGCACAGCTCTGCCCACCACCTTTCTGCTGAGGTGGAACAGAGAAGAGGGGAAGGCGAATGTTTGATGGGTCTTCCCTCTGCACACTGATGCTGGCAGTTGTTCCACATTTCAGCACTTCGCCCTGTACAGGATGAAAGTACCAAGTCACATTCGCTGTCCACTAAGTGTGGAATCGAGGATGAGGGATATGGGCCGATGATGAAGTTGCTGACTGGTTGTTGGATACAAAGATTGTGCATCAGCGATGGTGGTAGAAAAGGTGAAGGAGAGCTAGCAGTACAGCAGTGACCAACCATCTGGATAGAAAGTTCATGTGTTGGTGCTTAATGATGGGAGAGAAGGAGGATGAGGGGCTGTACTGAAGACAGTGACCAAGTAGATCTGCATTTTTGGAAGGCATTGATACTGGAGGAAGAGGATGAGGATAGGGGCTGATACAGGAAATAAAGACTAGTTGGATACAAAGTTTGGATGTCAGTTATGCAAGGAGACCTAGAGAAAATGGGAAATGTTGGAAATAAACCAATTCAACAACGGAGAATGGAATGCGGTGATGGAGATGGTGCATTTCTTTAATGGCAGGCTTGTCTTTGAAGGACTATTTGTCTGGGATCGGCATAGTGTCACAATGTCTGTGGCACGTACATCATCATTGCTCATACTGCACGTTCACCTTGTGAAGGGCCCAAGAGAAATGATTGGTCATGAGGATCTCAGATGGGATCTGCACTCTGAGCACATGGACATGAAACAAGAGTTTGCGGGTTCGGTTCCTGCTTGAGGTGTGAAACTTTTTATGTTACTTCCTCATGGGGCTTTGGATCTGTAACGAAACTTCCATATTCTGAATTAGGACATGGTGGTTTTTGTGGTTTTGTTGTGTTGATTCAGAATGAGAATGTACCAGAAGTTTTTCAAGTCATGAAGTTTGCTGAAAGTGATTTAACAGCAAGGAGTTTCTTAATAGAGGGAAATGACAACTGGAAGACTTTCTTTCATTGTGAAGGCACGTACATGAGTCAGATAATTCCCTTCTTACAAGTGTGTATGTCAATGATCACCACTTTGGCCAGGTACTTATATACTCACATGATAGAAGGGAACACTGCATTTCAAAATGCATTTGGAGACTACTGCTGTATCTTTACAAGACCAGAACTGCAGTTGCACGCTCCATTTACACACACCAACAAACACACACACACACAAACACACACACACACACACACACACACACACACACACACACACACACACACACACACACACACACACACACACACACACACACACACACACACACACACACACACACACACACACACACACACACACACACACACACACACACACACACACATGCACCCCATACACATGCACCCCATACACATACACCCACTGCTAAGCAGGCCATGAGTGAAGTTTGTTGCTGCTTCCTAAAGAGGGGCATTGTCTGGAAGCTTGTTCACGGCATCGTACATTGTTGACCACATCCTGCCGTGTTTGTGTCAACAAAGCTGTGTGCATGTGCATGCTTTGCTAGTCCCTGTGCGGCCACAGAAATGTCTCGCTGGCATTGGAGCAGATAATTTTTACTGGTTGTAAATATGCCTCACATCCTCCATGCACAGATTCATACATCTTGACAGGAGAAATTCTGGTGAAGAAATCAGTGTGGATTTGTGTAGTGTTTGGGGGTTGGTTTTTGCCCTCCCCAAAGGTGTGACGACTTGGTTATATCGTTGCTGTAATGCATTGTCCCGATTCAGATTGTTGTATAGGCTGGTCTAGAAGAGAATGGAAATAATGTAGGAAGATACTTGGAAATTTGAAAAAATAATATACTTTTGTCCATGCTTTGTGCTGAAGAAGTCTTTCAGCAGAGAAACAAAAGGGAAATCTTCATGTTCATGTATCTGTGGAGATGGAAGCCATTTTGGAAACATGAGTGACCTGCTAAACTGCACAATGACTGGGAACATTACTCGTACCTTGTGCGGTTTGCTGAATAAAGCTTTGTATGAGAATGCTTTGTGTGTTCTGGTTTGTGTTTGTGTCTGAGTAATTAAGCATATTTCAAAAGATAACACACAAGAAATCATAGATGAGGTAGGAAAATTGCTACGTCAACATTGAAATTATTTCAGATGTTGTTTCAAATGGAGATGATTCAGATTAATTTAAAAAATACTTTTGTAGTGTCATCTCGAGTCTTTTAGCAGTTAACGGGTGTGTGTGTGTGTGTGTGTGTGTGTGTGTGTGTGTTTGGTGTGTGTGTGTGTGTGTGTGTGTGTGTTTGGTGTGTGTGCGTGTGTGTGAGTGTTCGGTGTGTGTGTGTTTGGTGTGTGTGTGTGTGTTTGGTGTATGTATGTGTATGTATGTGTGTGTTTCGTGTGTGCGTGTGCTCAGTGTGTGTGTGTGTGTGTGTGTGTGTGCGTTTGGTGTGTGTGTGATGTGTTTGTACAAGGGTATATGTATTTATGTGCCTGAAGCACGAGTGCATGTATGTATGCTGTGGGTGAGCATGCATTTGTGTCTGTGCATGTGCACTTGTGTATGTGTATTTGTGCATGCACGTGTGTGTCTGTGTCTATGCATGTGTGTGTGTGTGTGTGTGTGTGCGTATGGGTGTGCGTGTGTGTACATGTCTGTGTGCGTGTGTGTACATGTCTGTGTGCGTGTGTGTGTACATGTGTGTGTGTGTGTGTGTGTGTGTGTGTGTGTGTGTGTGTGTGTGTGAGGATATGCATGTGTGCATGGTTTGTTGTTTGCATGACAACAGCCTGTCTTGTGCTGGTGTCTATGGATAATCAGGCAGTGTTTCCATGACAACAACCTGTCTTGTGCTGGTGTCAATAGATAATCAGTCAGTGTTTCCATGACAACAGCCTGCCTTGTGCTGGTGTCAATAGATAATCAGGCAGTGTTTCCATGACAACAGCCTGTCTTGTACTGGTGTCTAGGGATAATCAGGCAGTGTTTCCATGACAACAGCCTGCCTTGTGCTGGTGTCAATAGATAATCAGGCAGTGTTTCCATGACAACAGCCTGCCTTGTGCTGGTGTCAATAGATAATCAGTCAGTGTTTCCATGACAACAGCCTGCCTTGTGCTGGTGTCTGTATAATCAGGCAGTGTTTCCATGACAACAACCTGTCCTGTGCTGGTGTCAATAGATAATCAGACAGTGTTTCCATGACAACAGCCTGCCTTGTGCTGGTGTCAATAGATAATCAGGCAGTGTTTCCATGACAACAGCATGTCTTGTACTGGTGTCTATAGAGAATCAGGCAGTGTTTCCATGACAAGAGCCTGTCTTGTGCTGGTGTCTATGGATAATCAGGCAGTGTTTCCATGACAACAGCATGTCTTGTGCTGGTGTCTATGGATAATCAGGCAGTGTTTCCATGACAACAACCTGTCTTGTGCTGGTGTCTATGGATAATCAGGCAGTGTTTCCATGACAACAGCCTGTCTTGTGCTGGTGTCTATGGATAATCAGGCAGTGTTTCCATGACAACAGCCTGTCTTGTGCTGGTGTCTGTATAATCAGGCAGTGTTTCCATGACAACAGCCTGTCTTGTGCTGGTGTCTATGGATAATCAGGCAGTGTTTCCATGACAACAGCCTGTCTTGTGCTGGTGTCTGTGGATAATCAGGCAGGGTTTCCATGACAACAGCCTGTCTTGTGCTGGTGTCTGCATAATCAGGCAGTGTTTCCATGACAACAACCTGTCCTGTGCTGGTGTCTATGGATAATCAGGCAGTGTTTCCATGACAACAGCCTGTCTTGTGCTGGTGTCTATGGATAATTAGGCAGTGTTTCCATGACAACAACCTGTCCTGTGCTGGTGTCTGTATAATCAGGCAGTGTTTCTATGACAACAGCCTGTCTTGTGCTGGTGTCTATGGATAATTAGGCAGTGTTTCCATGACAACAACCTGTCCTGTGCTGGTGTCTATGGATAATCAGGCAGTGTTTCCATGACAACAGCTTCTCTTGTGCTGGTGTCTATGGATAATTAGGCAGTGTTTCCATGACAACAACCTGTCCTGTGCTGGTGTCTATGGATAATTAGGCAGTGTTTCCATGACAACAGCCTGTCTTGTGCTGGTGTCTGTATAATCAGGCAGTGTTTCCATGACAACAACCTGTCCTGTGCTGGTGTCTATAGATAATTAGGCAGTGTTTCCATGACAACAATCTGTGCTGTGCCGGTGTCTGTATAATTAGGCAGGGTTTCCATGACAACAGCCTGTCTTGTGCTGGTGTCTGTATAATCAGGCAGTGTTTCCATGACAACAGCCTGTCCTGTGCTGGTGTCTGTATAATCAGGCAGTGTTTCCATGACAACAGCCTGTCTTGTACTGGTGTCTGTAGATAATCAGGCAGTGTTTCCATGACAACAGCCTGTCTTGTGCTGGTGTCTGTATAATCAGGCAGTGTTTCCATGACAACAGCCTGTCTTGTGCTGGTGTCTGTATAATCAGGCAGTGTTTCCATGACAACAGCCTGTCCTGTGCTGGTGTCTATAGATAATCAGGCAGTGTTTCCATGACAACAGCCTGTCTTGTGCTGGTGTCTGTATAATCAGGCAGTGTTTCCATGACAACAGCCTGTCTTGTGCTGGTGTCTGTATAATCAGGCAGTGTTTCCATGACAACAACCTGTCCTGTGCTGGTGTCTGTATAATCAGGCAGTGTTTCCATGACAACAACCTGTCCTGTGCTGGTGTCTGTATAATCAGGCAGTGTTTCCATGACAACAATCTGTCTTGTGCTGGTGTCTGTATAATCAGGCAGTGTTTCCATGACAACAGCCTGTCTTGTGCTGGTGTCTGTGGATAATCAGGCAGTGTTTCCATGACAACAGCCTGTCTTGTACTGGTGTCAATAATCAGGCAGTGTTTCCATGACAACAGCCTGTCTTGTGCTGGTGTCTATGGATAATCAGGCAGTGTTTCCATGACAACAGCCTGTCTTGTGCTGGTGTCTATGGATAATCAGGCAGTGTTTCCATGACAACAGCCTGTCTTGTGCTGGTGTCTGTGGATAATCAGGCAGTGTTTCCATGACAACAGCCTGTCTTGTGCTGGTGTCTATGGATAATCAGGCAGTGTTTCCATGACAACAGCCTGTCTTGTACTGGTGTCTGTAGATAATCAGGCAGTGTTTCCATGACAACAGCCTGTCTTCTAACACTGCTTCCATGTAACCAAAGTTGTCAGCCATAGTCATTACATAGGATAAAAAGCATTTTCTCTACACTTTGTATTATGCAAAATTCTCTCAGTGAAGAATGAAACGATAATGCATATTCAGTGTCCAAAACATTTATTCAGTTGTGAAATTTTCTTTGAGTGCTGTATTGCAGTAGATCTCTCCTCCATCAATTCAGCATATTACAAGACATTCAACAACAACAAAAAAAAAGTGGTAATTAATACACAATTCTTACTCCAAACTGAGCTCGACACAGACACGACACTCATTTGGTGTAGACAGTGGCATTTTCTACTTGAGAATCTGCCAATGTCAGTAACGATGATGACTACAAATATGATGATGTTATTATAATGATGATGATAAAAGTGATGACAATTATAATGATGCTTATAATGATAATAATCATAACAATGATGATGAACACGATTATGATTATGCTGATGATGACAATTATGTTTATGCTGATGATTATGATAGCAATGATAATAATGATGATCATGATAAAACAACTACAGTGACAATAGTCATAATGATGATGATAACAATTATAATAATATCTAATAATAACTGTCAAGTGATAACAACAGGAAGATCATTCTAAGTGTCCTTAAAGGAGACTTAGGGGACTGTCACTCCTGGTCGCCTCAGTGCTCAGTTCTACTGGGTGGTGGAGAGAGGCGATGCAGGTTAAGTCTACTGGGTGGTGGAGAGAGGCGGTGCAGGTTAAGTTTACTGGGTGGTGGAGAGAGGCGGTGCAGGTTAAGTTTACTGGGTGGTGGAGAGAGGCGATGCAGGTTAAGTTTACTGGGTGGTGGAGAGAGGCGATGCAGGTTAAGTTTACTGGGTGGTGGAGAGAGGCGGTGCAGGTTAAGTTTACTGGGTGGTGGAGAGAGGCGATGCAGGTTAAGTTTACTGGGTGGTGGAGAGAGGCGATGCAGGTTAAGTTTACTGGGTGGTGGAGAGAGGTGATGCAGGTTAAGTTTACTGGGTGGTGGAGAGAGGTGATGCAGGTTAAGTTTACTGGGTGGTGGAGAGAGGCGATGCAGGTTAAGTTTACTGGGTGGTGGAGAGAGGCGATGCAGGTTAAGTTTACTGGGTGGTGGAGAGAGGTGATGCAGGTTAAGTTTACTGGGTGGTGGAGAGAGGCGGTGCAGGTTAAGTTTACTGGGTGGTGGAGAGAGGGGATGCAGGTTAAGTTTACTGGGTGGTGGAGAGAGGCGGTGCAGGTTAAGTTTACAGGGTGGTGGAGAGAGGGGATGCAGGTTAAGTTTACTGGGTGGTGGAGAGAGGGGATGCAGGTTAAGTTTACAGGGTGGTGGAGAGAGGCGATGCAGGTTAAGTTTACTGGGTGGTGGAGAGAGGGGATGCAGGTTAAGTTTACTGGGTGGTGGAGAGAGGTGATGCAGGTTAAGTTTACAGGGTGGTGGAGAGAGGCGATGCAGGTTAAGTTTACTGGGTGGTGGAGAGAGGGGATGCAGGTTAAGTTTACAGGGTGGTGGAGAGAGGCGGTGCAGGTTAAGTTTACTGGGTGGTGGAGAGAGGGGATGCAGGTTAAGTTTACTGGGTGGTGGAGAGAGGGGATGCAGGTTAAGTTTACAGGGTGGTGGAGAGAGGCGATGCAGGTTAAGTTTACTGGGTGGTGGAGAGAGGCGGTGCAGGTTAAGTTTACTGGGTGGTGGAGAGAGGGGATGCAGGTTAAGTTTACTGGGTGGTGGAGAGAGGGGATGCAGGTTAAGTTTACAGGGTGGTGGAGAGAGGCGATGCAGGTTAAGTTTACTGGGTGGTGGAGAGAGGCGATGCAGGTTAAGTTTACTGGGTGGTGGAGAGAGGCGATGCAGGTTAAGTTTACTGGGTGGTGGAGAGAGGCGATGCAGGTTAAGTTTACTGGGTGGTGGAGAGAGGCGATGCAGGTTAAGTTTACTGGGTGGTGGAGAGAGGCGATGCAGGTTAAGCACCTTGCCCAAGGGAGGCAACTCTAGAACCCGTGTAGTACAGAACTCTGCACCTGTTGGCCTGAAGCAGCTGCAAGGCAGGGGCCTTGACCATTGCACCAGAGGCCTGGTCTTACTCACTGTAACAACAGCCGTGCTTCAAGTTCAACCCATTGGGTGTTATAACTTATACAAAGGTGGATGGCGTTATCAGTAGTATAAATGGTTGATGTCTTACTGAAACAACAGCCATGATTCAACTCACTGGGTGTTATACAAAGGTGGATGAAGTTATCAATGGTATAAGTGTTTGATGTCTTACTCACTGTAACAACAGCCATGATTCAACTCACTGGGTGTTATACAAAGGTGGATGAAGTTATCAATGGTATAAGTGTTTGATACATGAAGTTTAAATGGAATTGACATTTATAAAAATGGGCAATACTTATTCCATCTCATAAGCTCTAATTTCCCCTAAAGTGATCTCACTTTAAGAAATATTCATTTGCATTCACTGTAAAACAGAATGAATGAACATCCTGAAAAATATTGATACAACCACACAAATAAGTATGGCTGTTAAACATGAACAAGGAATAATGTATCATGACAACTGTAGGTATCTGATGGAAAGTATCATAAACAGTGTCCATCAACATATAAAACAATGCTATTATGCACAGTAGCAAGGAGAAAGATTATGCAAAGACTTAAAAACTGTGAATGGCATTATAATGGAAATTTCTTAAAAAGATATATTCAGTCAGTACTCCCATCTAGGGTGACACATCTCAGCTAATCAAATGGTGGTGCAAATACACATCAAGAAATGCAGTGTTAAAGTTCATCACACATACAACTGTTCTCAAAGTGTGATCTGTTGTGTTTGTAGAATGATTTGCAATTCAACACATTGTGGTTCAAATCACAAGTTCCATCTTCAGTGAAATTCCCTCACACCAGAAATATTACACATAAAATAAAAATAAAATTCTCACACACCAGAAATATCACACATATATGAAGTATAACTTGGCACTGTATGGATGTCTGTCAGAGCATCCATACAGCTATCATGCCAAAACAACATCCTCTGTATCAAAGTTCCAATGCAATAATGGGTTTTCTTAATCACCAATGGTTAATAACCAATGAATTTTTTTGTTGTTGGTGGTGATGGTACACATACAGTCCCCTAGAAGAACTGCTGATAAGACAAGTAATGTAACATTACAAACATCATAACTTTGACAAATAAAACTTCATTGTTATGCAAGAGTGATCACAAAAAGACCCATGACAACAAATCAAGGCAATGCAAAAACAGCTTGTACAAAGAAATATCCCAACAGAAGCCTTTCCGTCCAAGGTGAATGCAGACTCCCTACATCAGCTGACACCACAGCTGACTCCACCACCAGTCCTGGACTCCACACCACAAAGGCCAGCAAGCACAGCAGTGTGCACAGACGTCATACAACACCTTTGCCTTGGACACAGTGTGTCTGTCAACACCTACATCCAGAGTGTCACCTGTCCATAAATAGCACACTCCATCAACACAGACCTACATGAACAACAGGTGCTTCTAAAAAAAAATCTAGATATATCTCAATATGCACCAACACACACAACAGGCACCAGCCCAGTATGCAGTGTGGCACCATCTTCAATGTCTCTGCAAATGTATTCTAGCATGTGCATTGTAACAAAGGACTTATCTCAACTCATCAAGAAGTTGTGCAACAATCCTTGTAGGTATACAGGACACCAGGGTTCAGTATGGCTAACATTCATGGAGTTCATCCCTAAAAGTAGTCTGGTTTGCATGTAAAGTGTTGCCTATTCCAACAAGTTCAATCTCTGTGACATTGCCAATACCATAACAAATATCACTCATAAAAAGGCACAAAACAAACATATTTAGGGGTAAAAGAGGCACAAGGGTTCAATATCTATGTTTCACAGAATTCATTGCAATCATCTGTTTTGCATGTAAAGTGTTGGATATTCCAACAAGTTCAATCTCTGTGAGACTGAACAAGGGTGCCAGGAATCAATACCCACGAGTTCCATAGAACTCGCCTCAAGCATATGAAGTGGTACACATTCTAACAAACTCAGTCTAGTGACAATGCCTCAACATCATAGCAAAAGTCAAGCATAACATGGCACAATATCTTTGGGGGAAAAGGGCAGTTGAATTCTATATCCATAAATAGGTTCATAAATTCATCTCTAGCAATCATCTGTTTTGCATGTAAAGTGTGGCATATTCTAACATGCTCAATCTCTGCCACATTGCCTCAACATCACAAGCAAGTATCAAGCAGAATATGGCACAACATGGATGTCTTGGGGGTGGGGAT
>JAWQFJ010000724.1:25000-29718 GCA_034096865.1 Theodoxus fluviatilis | reverse complement strand
ATCATGGCACAATATAACTGTCTTTATGGGGGAAAAGGAACTGGAATTCAATGCCCATGGGTTTCAATGAATTCATCTCAAGCAATCATCTATTTTGCATGTCAAGTGTGGCATATTCCTCATTGCCTCAGCATCATAACAAATGTCAAGCACAATATGGCACAACACAAACATCATCAAAGGAAAAAAAGAGCTCTAAGGTTCAGTATCTGTGACATTCATAGATTTCATCTCAAGCAGTCATCTGTTTTGCATGTAAAGTGGTAGTTATTCCATCAAAGTCAGTCTCTGTGACATTGTCTCAAAGTCATAAACAAACATAAAGCATGACATGGCACACTATGAATTGTTTTCAACAACAACAAAATGACTCCAAACAGTTGTAATTCATGGCATGAATCCCCACTGTCAAAGATTCCACTTTGAGGATATAATTCTCACTCATCTGCAAGCCCTACATGGAAGCAAACAGTTCCACAAAGACCCATGTCTGCCTGCATCAACACACTCATGGCACCTGTCTAGTGTGCAGTGGGGCACCATCTTCATCAGTCTCTGCTAACTCATTCTAACACATCCATCATAACAATGGACACATGTCAGCTCATCTAATAGTAGTGCAAAAATCCATGTAGGTACACAGGGCTCCAGAGTTCATTAAGCATGAGTGTCATCAAATCTATCTCAATCATCTGTCCTGCATGCTGAGTGTTGTATATTGCAACAAGCTTAAACTTGGTAAAATGATCTCATTGTCACAAGCAAACATCAAGCATATTAAGCATATCATGACAATACATGTAGATGAATGCCTCTGGAGAGAGAGAAAAAGCTCAGTACAGTTATTAAACAAAATGAATATCTTCACTGTCAAAGATTCAAATACAAGGAGGAATTTTCTCAACCACCAGCAATCCCTAAGTAATAAGTTTTGTTTTTGTTGTTGATTTGCTCCACATGTATGATACAACATCTTTGCCACTGTCACAGTCTGCATCTGTCAACATCCACAACCAGGGTGTTGTTTGTCCACAGATGCCATCATCCAATTCACTATGCACCAACAACAAATTCAGCCCACTAGCAGAACAATCTTCTGATCCATCACATACATGTATGTGACACAAGAGCTTGTTTTTTTTTTTTTATTGGTCCCAATGTCATCACTCATGTAAGTTAGAAAAAAGGAAAAGAAAGGAAAACATCTGAACATCAGCAGGACCTGCCCAAGGCATCCAGAAGACAGCTCTATCAACACAGCTCCTCTGTCCAGTGGTACAGCACCATCTGCCTTGCACACTCTAGAACTGGGGAGATCTTTGCTGCCACAGGAGAGTGAATGTCCTACATACTCACATACATGCATGTCTACAACCAGAAGTACTTCTGGTCTATTTTGTCGGCTCCACTCTGTGTACCCAGATATGACTGCCTCACTGTCAGTCCATGAATCAGCGTCCACTCTAATGTCATGTCACCACCACTGAGTCACCACAAATCTGCAGTGATGGCCACAACACTACTCAGCACATGGAAAGTAAAACATAGTTTTAGGTAAGCAATGCAGCATGTCTAATGGAGTCAATGTCCAAACCATTTCTTCCTCTGATAATCACATCTGCTTTCAGCATCAGCAATACTGGTGTACCAACACAGCCCTGAGTGATAAGCCTAGCTCTCTACACCAATGTCTCATCATACTTCAGCATCAAGAGCTGCAGATGCAGAAACACCAAGAAAAACAACAAAAGTGTCAACAACTTCAGGATGGCTGAGAGGAATGGGGAGTCAGCAGGAGAAACCATGACAACCTGATCACACACTGACACACAGCCTGTCTTACAGTCATCACCAGACTATGCAGAGACACTCAAAACCAGATTCCCCTTGTGAAACAGCTCCTGATTCAAGTAGCCCACACCAATTACAACTACACAACAACAGTTGGCGAGAGTGAGAGAACGCAGCCCATGCCCTCAAGTCACAACAGCTGCATCCAAGAAGACATCCAAGGGCCAGAACACATGGATGGCAGACAGATCCTAGAAGGAAGAGAAGAGAGCAGTCACCCTTGGAAGGCAGGTTTCCTGTGGGAGTTTCCCAGCAGGTGTGGACAGAGCTCAGTGATAGGAAGCACCCCCCCCCCCCCCCCTGTCATCTATCTGCCTGCCCCCCCTCCCCCCCGTCATCTATCTGCCTGCCCCCCCCCACCCCCCCCCCCCCGTCCCCCATCCCTATCCGCCTGCCCCCCCCCCCCCCCCCCCCCCCCCCCCCCCCCCCCCCCATCTTCACCACTGACCTTCCCTCTGCACACCTCAACACTGCAGGGAAAAGTATGGACACTCAGCTACAGTGAGATGCCAGTGTCTGTCACACTGCTCTCCATGTAGAAGCCCTGACAGAGCGTTTGTGTCTTCAGACCTAGAAACAATGCAAGACCAAATCCTACTTCCCAGCAGTGTAAAACTGAATGAATGAACATCCTGAAAAATATTGATACAACCACACAAAAAAGTATGGCTGTTAAACATGAATGAGGAATATTGTATCATGACAACTGTAGGTAACTGATGGAATGTATCATAAACAGTGTCCATCAACATATAAAACAATGCTATTATGCACAGTAGCTAGGAGAAAGATTACGCAAAGACTTAAAAACTGTGAATGGCATTGTAATGGAAACTTCTTACAAAGACATATTCAGTCAGTACTCTCATCTAGGGTGACACATCTCAACTAACCAAATGGAGGTGCAAATACACATCAAGAAATGCAGTGTCAAAGTTCATCACACATACAACTGTTCTCAAAGTGTGATCTGTTGTGTTTGTAGAATGATTTGCAATTCGACACAATTGCGGTTCAAATCACAAGTTCCATCTTCAGTGAAATTCCCTCACACCAGAAATATGACACATACAATTAAAATGAAATTCCCACACACCTGAAATGTCACACATTTGTTAAGTATAACTTGGCACCATATGGATGTCTTTCAGAGCATCAATACAGCTATTATGCCAACACAAACCCCTCACTATCACAATTTCAATGCAATAGTGAGTTTTCTTAATGACCAATGGTTAATAACCAATGAATTTGTTTGTTGGTGGTGGTGATGATACACATATAGTCCCCTAGAAGAACTGCTGATAAGACAAGTAATATAACATTACAAACATCATAACTTCGACAAATAAAACTTCATTGTTATGCAAGAGTGATCATAAAAGACCCATGACAACAAATCAAGGCAATGCAAAAACAGCTTGTACAAAGAAATATCCCAACAGAAGCCTTTCCGTCCAAGGTGAATGCAGACTCCCTACATCAGCTGACACCACAGCTGACTCCACCACCAGTCCTGGACTCCACACCACAAAGGCCAGCAAGCACAGCAGTGTGCACAGACGTCATACAACACCTTTGCCTTGGACACAGTGTGTCTGTCAACACCTACATCCAGAGTGTCACCTGTCCATAAATGGCACACTCCATCAACACAGACCTACATGAACAACAGGTGCTTCTAAAAAAAAAATTCTAGATATATCTCAATATGCACCAACACACACAACAGGCACCAGCCCAGTATGCAGTGTGGCACCATCTTCAATGTCTCTGCAAATGTATTCTAGCATGTGCATTGTAACATAGGACTTATCTCAACTCATCAAGAAGTTGTGCAACAATCCTTGTAGTATACAGGACACCAGGGTTCAGTATGCATAACATTCATGGAATTCATCCCTAAAAGTAGTCTGGTTTGCATGTAAAGTGTTGCCTATTCCAACAAGTTCAATCTCTGTGACATTGCCAATACCATAAGAAATATCACTCATAAAAAGGCACAAAACAAACACATTTAGGGGTAAAAGAGCCACAATGGTTCAATATCTATGTTTCACAGAGTTCATCTCAATCATCTGTTTTGCATGTAAAGTGTTGGATATTCCAACAAGTTCAATCTCTGTGAGACTGAACAAGGGTGCCAGGATTCAATACCCACGGGTTCCATAGAACTCGCCTCAAGCATATGAAGTGGTGCACATTCTAACAAACTCAGTCTAGTGACAATGCCTCAACATCATAGCAAATGTCAAGCATAACATGGCACAATATCTTTTGGGGAAAAGGGCAGTTGAATTCTATATCCATAAATAAGTTTCATAAATTCATCTTTAGCATTCATCTGTTTTGCATGTAAAGTGTGGCATATTCTAACATGCTCAATCTCTGCCACATTGCCTCTACATCACAAGCAAGTATCAAGCATATGGCACAACATGGATGTCTTGGGGGTGGGGGTGGGGAGGGTGGAGGGGGGGGGGGGGGGGGGGGGGGGGCACTAGGACTCAATATCCATGCGTTCCATAGAATTCATCTCCAACAAACATCTGTTTTGCATGTAAAGTGGTGTACATTGCAACAAACCCAGTCTTGGTCACACTGAACATGGCACAATATAATTGTCGTGTGTGTGTGTGTGTGTGTGTTTATGTTATCCGCCATAATTTGATATCAAGGGAGCATGCAGAGAAGAAACCACAATGAAAACGGGTCTGCGTTTGCGAATGGCCACAGCCGAGCCTCAGTTCTGGTAACTGAAAACTGCAGCTGTGACTCCTTTTAATCTGGCAAGGAGGGAAGCGAGCGAGTTCCGCTCCATTTGGGTGATAAAAGCGCCAGGAGGAAGGGAGGACCTGCGGTAAAAA
>JAWQFJ010000724.1:0-10000 GCA_034096865.1 Theodoxus fluviatilis | reverse complement strand
ATTTCTCTAGGTTAGTGAATATCTGACTAATGAGGAGGGCAGTGGGCAGCTATGTATTACACTGGATGTGATGTGGGGTGATGTGTTCCTATGTAATGTGTTGTGATGTGATGTACTGAAGTGTGATGTGATGTGATGTGAAGTGATGTGTGGTGTGATGTGAACTGATTTGATGTGGTGTGATGTGCTATGTTGTAGTGTAGTGTAGAGTGATGTGGTGTGATATGATGTGATGTGGTGTGATGTAATATGATGTGGTGTGATGTCATGTCATATGAGATGATGTGATGTGTTGTGATTTAATGTGATGTGATGTGAGATAGTGTGATCTGATGGGATGTAATTTGTTGCGTTGTGATGTGATGTGATGTGAAGTGGTGTGACATGTGATGTGATGTGATGTGATGTGATGTGCTGCCATATAATGTGATCTGCTGTAACGACTGCTGTCTGTCTTATGAAGCCATGAAATGTGTCATGTGGAGCTGGTCATCTGGGAGCAAGGATCCCTGTGTCAAGTCAGTCCAAACTGAGTGACAGGTCTGGTCACTCTCACTCTCCTGAGCAGCAGAGCAGAATAATTGTGGATAGACAGTATCATCCATGAAGTGTTTTTCAGAGGAATGAATGAGAGCTTCAGTTGTCCCTTTTAGTTTACTAGTTTTAGTCCATTACATTGTCACTATTGATTGACAAGCACTTTGTTATAATAAACCTAATGGCCATTAAAATTGCTATATGGACAGTTTCAGTTTGCATTGGCCAAAGTACACATGGTAATTGTTATATGAGATAATTTTTTACATCATCTCATAGGCATAGCATTGAAGAAATCTTTTTACTTTCTTAGACTCGAGAAGAAAGAGATTGAGAGAGAGAGAGAGAGAGAGAGAGAGAGAGAGAGAGAGAGAGAGAGAGAGAGAGAGATAAGTGGAGGAGGGTGAAGGAATTTTTTGTATAAAGTAACTCATTACCTATATGAGGGGCTCAAAGTGTTTTTTACATAAACCTTGGATCAGTGGGCCCCTTCTTCAATCCTTTACTGGCACTTGACAACAAACACAGTGACAGATGGGAGCAGTGGCAATGCTGGCCTTGAAGAGCTAAATTATTGTATGAGTGTAGAGAATTGTGTGATTCTCTCCCTCCCTCCCTCCCTCCCTCCCTCCCTCCCTCCCTCCCTCCCTCCCTCCCTCCCTCTTCCCTCCCTCTTCCCTCCCTCCCTCCCTCCCTCTTTCCCTCCCTCTTTCCCTCCCTCATTCCCTCCCTCCTCCCTCCCTCCCTTCCTCCCTCCCTCCCTCCCTGCCCTCCCTCCCTCCCTCCCTCCCTCCCTCCCTCCCTCCCTCCCTGCCTGCCTCCCTCCCTCCCTCCCTCCCTCTTTCCCTCCCTCCCTCTTTCCCACCTTGAATATCAGTCATCTTGTTTGATGAGCTTTTTGTTGGAAATCATGCACAGACCACCTTGAATATCAGTCATCTTGTTTGATGAGCTTTTTGTTGGAAATCATGCACTCAGTCAGACACAGCACTAGACACCAGGGTCTGCAGACAGTCAGTCAGACACAGGACTAGACACCAGGGTCTGCAGACAGTCAGTCAGACACAGGACTCTAGACACCAGGGTCTGCAGACAGTCAGTCAGACACAGCACTCTAGACACCAGGGTCTGCAGACAGTCAGTCAGACACAGGACTCTAGACACCAGGGTCTGCAGACAGTCAGTCAGACACAGCACTCTAGACACCAGGGTCTGCAGACAGTCAGTCAGACACAGCACTCTAGACACCAGGGTCTGCAGACAGTCAGTCAGACACAGGACTCTAGACACCAGGGTCTGCAGACAGTCAGTCAGACACAGGACTCTAGACACCAGGGTCTGCAGACAGTCAGTCAGACACAGCACTCTAGACACCAGGGTCTGCAGACAGTCAGTCAGACACAGGACTCTAGACACCAGGGTCTGCAGACAGTCAGTCAGACACAGCACTCTAGACACCAGGGTCTGCAGACAGTCAGTCAGACACAGGACTCTAGACACCAGGGTCTGCAGACAGTCAGTCAGACACAGCACTCTAGACACCAGGGTCTGCAGACAGTCAGTCAGACACAGCACTCTAGACACCAGGGTCTGCAGACAGTCAGTCAGACACAGCACTCTAGACACCAGGGTCTGCAGACAGTCAGTCAGACACAGGACTCTAGACACCAGGGTCTGCAGACAGTCAGTCAGACACAGGACTCTAGACACCAGGGTCTGCAGACAGTCAGTCAGACACAGGACTCTAGACACCAGGGTCTGCAGACAGTCAGTCAGACACAGGACTCTAGACACCAGGGTCTGCAGACAGTCAGTCAGACACAGGACTCTAGACACCAGGGTCTGCAGACAGTCAGTCAGACACAGCACTCTAGACACCAGGGTCTGCAGACAGTCAGTCAGACACAGGACTCTAGACACCAGGGTCTGCAGACAGTCAGTCAGACACAGGACTCTAGACACCAGGGTCTGCAGACAGTCAGTCAGACACAGCACTCTAGACACCAGGGTCTGCAGACAGTCAGTCAGACACAGGACTCTAGACACCAGGGTCTGCAGACAGTCAGTCAGACACTGTTGACAATGACATGATTTATGTAACCAGTGATGGGGTCATTTTATGCTGCCCTCACAGATTTCGGGCACCTGCGTCTTAGGTATCTTCTGTTTCACAAATTGTAGCATGAGTGTGACTTTGCACCACTAATCAGGGCATCAGCCATGAGAAATCTGATTTTGTGGACCTAGAGCATGCAATGGAATATAGTACAGTTCTGTGTAGTTCAGTGATTTTTTAAATTTTAGTTAGAGGTTTGTGATTCTTAGATTTGATTGCAGGCACACATAGTGAATGCATAATTTCTTGTAGCATAAGTTTGAGGTCTAGATGCTGTAGAAAATTATGCATTAAGAAACTCAGAGGTCAAGATGCAAAGCTTCCATCCATTTCTATTCATTTCTCTAGGTTAGTGAATATCTGACTAATGAGGAGGGCAGTGGGCAGCTATGTATTACACTGGATGTGATGTGGGGTGATGTGTTCCTATGTAATGTGTTGTGATGTGATGTACTGAAGTGTGATGTGATGTGATGTGAAGTGATGTGTGGTGTGATGTGAACTGATTTGATGTGGTGTGATGTGCTATGTTGTAGTGTAGTGTAGAGTGATGTGGTGTGATATGACTTGACTTGACTTGACTTGACTTTTACGACGTTTGAGGCCTTTTGTGAGGCCTGTTCGACGTTCCATGTGATAAACTAACTTTGCTGCAATGCGTGGCGGGCTAACTACTAGATCTATTGCATATTTTGGCATTCTGGTGTGTAGAGGGTGGGGAGATCTTTCCAGTGTTCGTCGAGTGCAACTTTGAAGTCATGGACTGAGGCAGCTGTGACAACTGCATCTGGTAGGTTATTCCAGGTTTTGATGATACGTTGTGAGAAGAAGTTCTTCCTGATGTTCAGCCGAAAGCTGTCTTTATGGAGTTTCAGCGAGTTTCCACGCAATTTAGTGTTGCTGGACAGCTTGAACGTTGGTTTCTGCACATCGTAGTAACCATGGAGGTATTTGTACACCTCTATCATATCTCCTCTCTTGCGTCTGTGCTCCAGGGTTGGGAGTTTGAGTGCTCGGAGTCTCTCTGGGTACGTCTTGTTTCTGAGTGATGACAGCAGTTTGGTTGCCCTACGCTGAACGTCCTCGATGTCACTGCATAGCGTTTTCATGTGTGGTTGCCAGACACAGTGGCCGTACTCCAATCTGGGTCTCACCAAGCTTTTGTACAGCAGGACGAAGGTCTGCTCTGTCAGATAGTCGAAAGACCGGCGGATGACTCCAATGACACGGTTTGCCTTCGATGTTGCATGTGCTACTTGGTCCTTGAAGGATAAAGTGCTGTCAATCATCACTCCGAGGTCCTTTTCTGCACCACTCTCCGCAAGCTGCAATCTCTGGGGTTTTCCATCAGCATCTTTACTGTTCATGAAGTATGTCGCTTGTGTCTTTTTGGACCCCATCTTCACAACACTGCATTTCTGCGGGTGGAACTTTAGAAGCCACTCTTCAGACCAGATCTGTAGTTTGTCAAGGTCGGTTTGTAAGTCCTGCGGTCCCCCCTCAACGTCACTCCTGGTGTACAGCTTGGTATCGTCTGCGAACATTTTGACTGGGCACTTTGTGATGGTGGGAAGGTCATTTATGAAGAGGACGAACATTATCGGCCCGATTACAGATCCTTGTGGGATCCCGCTGGTCACCTGCGCCTCCTGCGACTGTGTGCCGTTCACGACGACTTTTTGCTTCCTGTCTGTCAAAAAGTTTTCCAGCCACTTCAGTACCTTACCTCTGATGCCAAAGGCCTCCGTTTTCTTCAGTAGACGTCGGTGGGGCACAGAATCAAACGCTTTTTGATAGTCCATGTAGACAATATCCACCCCTCCTCCTTCGTCGAGAATGCTTGTCCACGTGTCCAACACCTCCAGAAGTTGCGTGACGCACGACCTCCCCGGGATGAAACCATGCTGTTCTTTGCTGATAAGCGAGTTGCTCTGTAAATGGCTCATTATTTTGTCTCTCACCAGCTTTTCCATAACCTTGCAGAGGATGCATGTCAAGCTTACAGGTCGATAGTTGCTGGCTGTTGTCTTGCTTCCCTTTTTGTGGATGGGGGTGACTAGGGCTTGCTTCCACTCATCTGGTAATTTCCCCATGTCAAGTGAGAGCCTGAAAAGGTGAGCAATAGGGTCGGCCAACTCCTCGGCAGCCTCGGACAAGATGTATGGTGTGATACCGTCGGGACCTGGTGCTTTACTGGTGTGTAGGCCCTTAAGTCGTTTCTTCACTTCTTCCCTAGAAATATCCAAGTCTGTCAGCTCTTCCGTGAAACTGTATTCTGGTGGTCTGGGTAGTGGGCCTTCATCCTCGGTTGTAAAAACACTTTGAAAGAACTGGTTCAGGACCTCAGCCTTCTCTTCGTCGTTTATGGTCTTAGAGCCGTCCTCCTTCCTCAGGTCCGCCACTCCCGTGCGTGACTTGGTCTTGGACTTCACATAGTTCCAGAAAGCCTTTGGATCAGTCTTAGCCTCCATCGCCACTGTGGCCTCCAGGTCTCTCTGTGCTTTGCGGCATGCTTTTCTGGCCTGGTTTCTTGCTTTGACGTACACAAGGTAGTCTTGTCCCTCTCTAGTTTCCTGCCATCTGCGGAATAGCTTGTGTTTCCTTCTTACTGATGCCAGGGTCCCTCTGTCCATCCACACTTTTCCTCTTTTTGTCGAGCAGCGGCTCAATGGTGTTGATTTCTTTGCTGCCAAATTTATTTCATCCTTGATCTTCTGCCATGTGTCATTGACTGTCAGGTCTTTCAGTTCCTGCTCCCACCTAACTTGTCTCAGTTCGTTTCTCAGGGTGTTGAGGTCGGTCTTCCTGTAATTTAGGCGTGGTGCGCTGGGTTGTGGGGCATCACATGCGAAAGACAGGCTGGCAATAATCGCAAAATGGTCGCTTTTCCCGAGGCCTGTGATGTGGTGTGATGTAATATGATGTGGTGTGATGTCATGTCATATGAGATGATGTGATGTGTTGTGATTTAATGTGATGTGATGTGAGATAGTGTGATCTGATGGGATGTAATTTGTTGCGTTGTGATGTGATGTGATGTGAAGTGGTGTGACATGTGATGTGATGTGATGTGATGTGATGTGCTGCCATATAATGTGATCTGCTGTAACGACTGCTGTCTGTCTTATGAAGCCATGAAATGTGTCATGTGGAGCTGGTCATCTGGGAGCAAGGATCCCTGTGTCAAGTCAGTCCAAACTGAGTGACAGGTCTGGTCACTCTCACTCTCCTGAGCAGCAGAGCAGAATAATTGTGGATAGACAGTATCATCCATGAAGTGTTTTTCAGAGGAATGAATGAGAGCTTCAGTTGTCCCTTTTAGTTTACTAGTTTTAGTCCATTACATTGTCACTATTGATTGACAAGCACTTTGTTATAATAAACCTAATGGCCATTAAAATTGCTATATGGACAGTTTCAGTTTGCATTGGCCAAAGTACACATGGTAATTGTTATATGAGATAATTTTTTACATCATCTCATAGGCATAGCATTGAAGAAATCTTTTTACTTTCTTAGACTCGAGAAGAAAGAGATTGAGAGAGAGAGAGAGAGAGAGAGAGAGAGAGAGAGAGAGAGAGAGAGAGAGAGATAAGTGGAGGAGGGTGAAGGAATTTTTTGTATAAAGTAACTCATTACCTATATGAGGGGCTCAAAGTGTTTTTTACATAAACCTTGGATCAGTGGGCCCCTTCTTCAATCCTTTACTGGCACTTGACAACAAACACAGTGACAGATGGGAGCAGTGGCAATGCTGGCCTTGAAGAGCTAAATTATTGTATGAGTGTAGAGAATTGTGTGATTCTCTCCCTCCCTCCCTCCCTCCCTCCCTCCCTCCCTCCCTCCCTCCCTCCCTCCCTCCCCTCCCTCCCTCCCTCCCTCCCTCCCTCCTCCCTCCCTCCCTCCCTCCCTCCCTCCCTCCCTCCCTTCCCTCCCTCTTTCCCTCCCTCCCTCCCTCCCTCCCTCCCTCCCTCCCTCCCTCCCTCCCTCCCCCCTCCCTCCCGCCTGCCTCCCTCCCTCCCTCCCTCCCTCTTTCCCTCCCTCCCTCTTTCCCACCTTGAATATCAGTCATCTTGTTTGATGAGCTTTTTGTTGGAAATCATGCACAGACCACCTTGAATATCAGTCATCTTGTTTGATGAGCTTTTTGTTGGAAATCATGCACTCAGTCAGACACAGCACTCTAGACACCAGGGTCTGCAGACAGTCAGTCAGACACAGGACTCTAGACACCAGGGTCTGCAGACAGTCAGTCAGACACAGGACTCTAGACACCAGGGTCTGCAGACAGTCAGTCAGACACAGGACTCTAGACACCAGGGTCTGCAGACAGTCAGTCAGACACAGGACTCTAGACACCAGGGTCTGCAGACAGTCAGTCAGACACAGCACTCTAGACACCAGGGTCTGCAGACAGTCAGTCAGACACAGCACTCTAGACACCAGGGTCTGCAGACAGTCAGTCAGACACAGGACTCTAGACACCAGGGTCTGCAGACAGTCAGTCAGACACAGGACTCTAGACACCAGGGTCTGCAGACAGTCAGTCAGACACAGGACTCTAGACACCAGGGTCTGCAGACAGTCAGTCAGACACAGGACTCTAGACACCAGGGTCTGCAGACAGTCAGTCAGACACTGTTGACAATGACATGATTTATGTAACCAGTGATGGGGTCATTTTATGCTGCCCTCACAGATTTCGGGCACCTGCGTCTTAGGTATCTTCTGTTTCACAAATTGTAGCATGAGTGTGACTTTGCACCACTAATCAGGGCATCAGCCATGAGAAATCTGATTTTGTGGACCTAGAGCATGCAATGGAATATAGTACAGTTCTGTGTAGTTCAGTGATTTTTTAAATTTTAGTTAGAGGTTTGTGATTCTTAGATTTGATTGCAGGCACACATAGTGAATGCATAATTTCTTGTAGCATAAGTTTGAGGTCTAGATGCTGTAGAAAATTATGCATTAAGAAACTCAGAGGTCAAGATGCAAAGCTTCCATCCATTTCTATTCATTTCTCTAGGTTAGTGAATATCTGACTAATGAGGAGGGCAGTGGGCAGCTATGTATTACACTGGATGTGATGTGGGGTGATGTGTTCCTATGTAATGTGTTGTGATGTGATGTACTGAAGTGTGATGTGATGTGATGTGAAGTGATGTGTGGTGTGATGTGAACTGATTTGATGTGGTGTGATGTGCTATGTTGTAGTGTAGTGTAGAGTGATGTGGTGTGATATGATGTGATGTGGTGTGATGTAATATGATGTGGTGTGATGTCATGTCATATGAGATGATGTGATGTGTTGTGATTTAATGTGATGTGATGTGAGATAGTGTGATCTGATGGGATGTAATTTGTTGCGTTGTGATGTGATGTGATGTGAAGTGGTGTGACATGTGATGTGATGTGATGTGATGTGATGTGCTGCCATATAATGTGATCTGCTGTAACGACTGCTGTCTGTCTTATGAAGCCATGAAATGTGTCATGTGGAGCTGGTCATCTGGGAGCAAGGATCCCTGTGTCAAGTCAGTCCAAACTGAGTGACAGGTCTGGTCACTCTCACTCTCCTGAGCAGCAGAGCAGAATAATTGTGGATAGACAGTATCATCCATGAAGTGTTTTTCAGAGGAATGAATGAGAGCTTCAGTTGTCCCTTTTAGTTTACTAGTTTTAGTCCATTACATTGTCACTATTGATTGACAAGCACTTTGTTATAATAAACCTAATGGCCATTAAAATTGCTATATGGACAGTTTCAGTTTGCATTGGCCAAAGTACACATGGTAATTGTTATATGAGATAATTTTTTACATCATCTCATAGGCATAGCATTGAAGAAATCTTTTTACTTTCTTAGACTCGAGAAGAAAGAGATTGAGAGAGAGAGAGAGAGAGAGAGAGAGAGAGAGAGAGAGAGAGAGAGAGAGAGAGAGATAAGTGGAGGAGGGTGAAGGAATTTTTTGTATAAAGTAACTCATTACCTATATGAGGGGCTCAAAGTGTTTTTTACATAAACCTTGGATCAGTGGGCCCCTTCTTCAATCCTTTACTGGCACTTGACAACAAACACAGTGACAGATGGGAGCAGTGGCAATGCTGGCCTTGAAGAGCTAAATTATTGTATGAGTGTAGAGAATTGTGTGATTCTCTCCCTCCCTCCCTCCCTCCCTCCCTCCCTCCCTCCCTCCCTCCCTCCCTCCCTCCCTCCCTCCCTCCCTCCCTCTTTCCCTCCCTCCCTCCCTCCCTCTTTCCCTCCCTCTTTCCCTCCCTCTTTCCCTCCCTCCCTCCCTCCCTCCCTCCCTCCCTCCCTCCCTCCCTCCCTCCCTCCCTCCCTCCCTCCCTCCCTCCCTCCCTCCCTGCCTGCCTCCCTCCCTCCCTCCCTCCCTCTTTCCCTCCCTCCCTCTTTCCCACCTTGAATATCAGTCATCTTGTTTGATGAGCTTTTTGTTGGAAATCATGCACAGACCACCTTGAATATCAGTCATCTTGTTTGATGAGCTTTTTGTTGGAAATCATGCACTCAGTCAGACACAGCACTAGACACCAGGGTCTGCAGACAGTCAGTCAGACACAGGACTAGACACCAGGGTCTGCAGACAGTCAGTCAGACACAGCACTAGACACCAGGGTCTGCAGACAGTCAGTCAGACACAGGACTAGACACCAGGGTCTGCAGACAGTCAGTCAGACACAGGACTCTAGACACCAGGGTCTGCAGACAGTCAGTCAGACACAGGACTCTAGACACCAGGGTCTGCAGACAGTCAGTCAGACACAGCACTCTAGACACCAGGGTCTGCAGACAGTCAGTCAGACACAGCACTCTAGACACCAGGGTCTGCAGACAGTCAGTCAGACACAGGACTCTAGACACCAGGGTCTGCAGACAGTCAGTCAGACACAGGACTCTAGACACCAGGGTCTGCAGACAGTCAGTCAGACACAGCACTCTAGACACCAGGGTCTGCAGACAGTCAGTCAGACACAGGACTCTAGACACCAGGGTCTGCAGACAGTCAGTCAGACACAGGACTCTAGACACCAGGGTCTGCAGACAGTCAGTCAGACACAGCACTCTAGACACCAGGGTCTGCAGACAGTCAGTCAGACACAGGACTCTAGACACCAGGGTCTGCAGACAGTCAGTCAGACACAGCACTCTAGACACCAGGGTCTGCAGACAGTCAGTCAGACACAGGACTCTAGACACCAGGGTCTGCAGACAGTCAGTCAGACACAGGACTCTAGACACCAGGGTCTGCAGACAGTCAGTCAGACACAGGACTCTAGACACCAGGGTCTGCAGACAGTCAGTCAGACACAGGACTCTAGACA
>JAWQFJ010000723.1:70000-74127 GCA_034096865.1 Theodoxus fluviatilis | reverse complement strand
ATTCATGAAGAAGTATTTTAGTTTGATGTTGCATGTTTTGCCTGAAGATTCGGGTAATCCGTTTTCAATAGAAATTTGATATTCATTCCACCTCCGTGTCTTTATTGAGAGTTAGTCTATCTCTAAAATAGACAACAATGTTGTAACCCCCTTGGGTTGTAACAAATGTGATATGCAATCAGAGCTGCCAACCCACCATCATGCCAAAGAGTAGCATCCAGAGCTTTTGGGAGTAGCATTTAAGAAATAGGCGTAACACACACGCACAAGAAGGAAAATGGCGATGTTTGCGCAGGGGGGCTGTCAAGTCGCTGAGCACTGAGCCGCCGACGTGAAGCGGGGGGGGGGGGGGTTTCTACGTGACGGTCAAAAGTTCTGTTCCAGGCTTTGAAAAATCGTAGTTTTTCCCTGACGATCGTAGCATCGTAGCAAGCACGTCGAAATCGTAGCACTTGGCAGCTCTGTGCAATATACACTAGGCAGTACCCCTCAAATGACTTACTGGATTTTTAACCCTTTGTTGATCTCAACAACTACAACAACAATGCATTAGTTCCCCCACTCCCTCTCCCCAATACTATAGCATTGTTTTCAACTTCCTTGAAAACCATACTTCTTTTTTATCCTAAGCTCCCATGTCCTTCTTCCTCGATTCCTGGCTGTTTCAATTAGTCCTTGAAGATTTTCTCTCTCTACATTAAATTCTTATCCTGGGAGTTGCAGCATATGCTGTGAGGCCATGGCTGGGCCAGTCCCAATAGTTGCAACTTATGCTGCTAGTTATGAGGGGGGAAGGTCCTGAAATGTGCTTTCCAAAATTTACCCCAAAATTCAGCATTCACATTTTCTAAAAACAATGACACGAATTTGTTCTTTGTTTAATTGCGAGTATTTCTGGTATAGTTTTTGCCATGTTCTGCTGGAAAGTTTCAAGGACATATGCAAAAGAAAAGTGCAGGTGTCTTGTCATTGAAATGTAGCAATATGTAGTGTTGCCAACAGACCAAACAGTCCCAATCACAATGCCAGGGTGAGTAAGGTCTACAGTCCATGCCTGCCCATTGGACGCTTCCTGCCAGCAGGCCACCCTGGTGGTCCAGAGCTGGAAGAAGACAAAGAAGGATGATTACCTGTGGGGCTCATGCTTTCCTGCTCCTCCCCAGTAGCTCTAGCTGCATCCTCATCTCCCAGCACTGGCCCGTGTCCTTTGGTGGCCAGCACTGCATCCTCGTCTGCTTCCGAATCCTGGCCATCCCCTGCAATCCGCAGCTCATCCATTCCTGCTGCAGCTGTCTCCCCCTCTGCTTCTGTCTCTCCATCCGCTTCTCCTTCACCCTCCTCCTCCTCATTTGGGTTGACCTCAGGGTCATGTGTCAGTGAGGTCATTTCCTCATCTTGACCCTCTCCAATTCGAAAGTCACCCAGGAAAGGAGGATCCGACATGTCTCCAGAGGCCCTGGACAGAACAAGAGGTTGCCTGCCTTGGTGCTTGGTGTGCTGATCAAGTCAGTCATGTGATGTAAACCCGGGCATTCATCATTTTTTTATTACTGTTCTCTATGTTTAGACACCTTTGGCAACATACAAACTGCCTTCACCAAACTTCTCATAGGTCAGGGAGGATTGAACAGCAGACAGTTGTTTACTTTTTTTCCCATAATCAAAAACAAAGATTAGGGTTGACAGGAAAAAATAAAGAGTTGGTCAAGTTACCATAACCATGGGTGCGTTTGTTAGGCCCCAAATCTCGAGATTCTCCCTGAATGGCTAGTCGAGAGTGAGTGAGACGCTCCTACAGCTAGAAAAACTGCCAATCAACTGGCAAAGAGGAAGAACATGGCTGTGTCCTGGCACCCGAGTCGGTGAAGAAGTTGCCGATAGACGAAATAACTGACGATTCAGATATCACATCAGTTTTTCACTTCATAGAACACACCATGGTGTTATAACAAATGGCACGGGAACTTTTTCAACGAAAAAAAAAGCAACCCGGGTTCAACTGTAGACAATTTTGTAAAAAATGTTAGGCCTCGATTCATTCTGATCAATTCAAGGGACATAATTCATAGAGGGTACATATAGGTGTTGCGTGTTTGCAAGCGATAACATTTATTCGGCAGTGTATGTCCAGAAATAACCTATACACCTACTCCTCCAGATATACAAATGAACTCTCAAACAGCTAATACTTCCATGTAAGTACACTTTTCCATACTTGGATCCTGAGAAGCACATTACAGGCAATGCTATCTCCGAACACCAGCCCACTGTCTCCGCCATTTTGGCTCATCCGGGTCACTGCAACGGGAAGCATCGAGGGAGCTCCGGACCTCCCTCGGCCTCCCCCTTCACGACGAGTGTGTCCTTATGAGCGAGGAACGTAGGAAACGCCTAGCCCTCGTGATTCTCTTGAGATTTTGGGCCAAACAAACGTGCCTCATGATTTTCTTTTTGTTGCCTTTGCTGTGGAGGTAACTAATATGTGCTACTGTATTTGCATTTTAGGTCTGACTTGTTATGGGTCCAATTTCCACTCAAATATGCCCAGGTCCTGTTATGGAAAAACACGACCTAGCAGCGGTGCTATATGACACTGACTACTCATTCACTAACACGACCTAGCAGTGCTATATGACACTGACTACTCATTCACTAACACCACCTAGCAGTGCTATATGACACTGACCATTCATTCACTAACACTACCTAGCAGTGCTATATGACACTGACTACTCATTCACTAACACCACCTAGCAGTGCTATATGACACTGACTACTCATTCACTAACACCACCTAGCAGTGCTATATGACACTGACTACTCATTCACTAACACCACCTAGCAGTGCTATATGACACTGACTACTCATTCACTAACACCACAGAGGCAGCACTCCAGGTCCACACAGCTTGAAGCAAAGATGACGTCAGAACTTATTTGAAACGTGTGTAGTCCTTTCAGACTTGACTGCCAGACACATTGCTCTCATGGAGGTTCATGGGAGGTGTAGGATTTGGTCTCCCCCCGAGGTGTGAAACTTTTCCTGTCTGTTCCCAACTGAATTTTGAATCTCAGTTCAAAACCTTGTCCAATAAGTTAAACTCCACAGTTCAAAACAAGACGACTGCCTATTGAACAAAGCACCAAATAAAACAACTGATACAATTTAAAGTTCTTGGTCTAATTAATAAAACAAAGACAAGAAACAATAGGATACGATAAAAACAAGAGGTGCAGGTTCGATTAGTAAAAAATCTCTGTCACATTTGCTGTGTTGTGGTTCCAGTACCTGCCTGAAGTCCAAAACCTTTTCTGTCTGAACTGGCAGTGTCGGCTCTGTGTTGGGAACTTTCCCTCATAGATGAGGTAACACTGCACACAGCTTGCTCCATGGCAGCCATCACAACACAAGCAGCATGTTTCCATAATATTTAACAACAACAACAACAACAACAAACCTGAGCCCAAGGTGCTTTGCAAGCCCAGTCTACAAGAAGAAAGACAACACCATGAACAACAGCTCCAGGCTAGAGATGCCAAGCCCCCTCACCAAAGATGGTCTCCCACAACATGGAGGATGACTACCCCTTTGCCCCGCATGTTGGACAGGTACATGTCCTCCCCACTCATGGCTGCCTCCCCCACTGCCACAGGTGCCCTGCAGCACAAAAGGCAGAGAGAAGCAGATGTAGACATTACTGCAGATGTTTTACACAAGATATCCCTCATGATTTCCAGGCATGAGCTTAGTGAATACTGCAAAATGCAAAAATGTGTTTTGTCTTATATGAAATTGTCTACTCATTTGGCCCAACATGTTTTTGTTGTTCTTTTTTATGGACTATCAGTCTTTTTAGGCTATATAAAACCATCCATCCATCCATCCATCCATACAAACACCCACCCCTCCCTCCCTCCCTCCCTCCATCCATCCATCCAAACACCCATCCCTCCCTCCCTCCCTCCATCCATTACTCCCTCCCTCCCTCCATTCAAACACCCCTCCCTCCCTCCCTCCCTCCATCCATCCATCCAAACACCCACCCCTTCCTCCCTCCCTCCATCCATTACTCCCTCCCTCCCTCCATTCAAACACCCCTCCCTCCCTCCCTCCCTCCATCCATCCA
>JAWQFJ010000723.1:42500-67500 GCA_034096865.1 Theodoxus fluviatilis | reverse complement strand
GGACAGACTTACCTGCCCCAGCAGCCATTTTGGAGAGGACGGGAGGCCAGGTTGTGAAGGCAGGCAGCAGGTCAGGGTGACTCCACATCAGGTACACTGCCACAGGCAGCACACCATTGCATCAGCAGCAGCATAGCAGTTGGAAGTAGGAGCCTAGATGCTGCTAGAAAGTCACTGCAGTCACTTTATGAAAAGCAGTGCTGATGTCGGGCATCTAACGTGTTGTCAGACCGAACGCATTTCTGTGCACCCACTTAGGGCTGCTCCCTTTCACTGAGTGAGGGTACACACTGCCAACATTTCAGACAGAGCCTGCATGATGATTGGTTGTTCTCTCCCACATTCACACAATTAATGAGATAGATATACAGTGCCCATTTAATGACATTTGTTTCTTGTTCCACTATGCACCTGACCTGAATATAAATGTTTTCATTATTTCTGAGAGCATCTATAGAACTGCTCACTATGTGTTATGAATGAAGTACACATGTCTATTTTGGAAAGAGTGTAAAGACCAAAACAAAAGAGAGATGTCCCTGAGTATTGAATGACCATCTAACTGTTCTAAGACTTTCAGCTGTGTATCTATTTCAGCATTTATATTACTACTATTGGGGGACAACCTGATAAAGTATGTGCAGCAGCATCTTTGTAAAATATCTAGTTGAACTAATGGCTTGCCACCATCCCCATAGGCTAGCACCAACTTTGACAAAATCTCTTGTACAGTTAGTTATTAAAAAAACACAGAATAAGTAGGGTGTTATTCCTCAGGATTCGTGTGAAAGTAAGTATTCTAATCTTTCAACAGACAGTAAAATTTGACTTTACACAAGCTCTGAGCACTTCATGTACTTCACATCAATTTTAATATAAATGGAATAATTATGTACAAAAGAATCCTTGCAAACAAGAGAGAAATTCAGCATTATGCATAGACAGCATAGGCAAGCAGCAATGAATTTTTCTTTCCTTTTAATCAAACTAAATCCATCCAGGTCTCAATCTCCAATCTCATCTAACCCATTTCTAAAATCTAGACATGCAAATGATGCACTGATATATTGATATCCTTCATAAAGAGTGCAATTCTGAACCAGTGACAAACGATTAACTGTAGAGTGTAGAGATCATCCACAACCTGGTTGCATGCTCCCCATGGAATTAAGATGGTGTTGGACAAACAAATAGGGTGGCCTAATGTCATGGAGATAAAAATGTATGGATTCAAAACCCACATCTGGGTGGAAAGTCAAACCAAAAAAATCAAGCAACTTGACATTTACAGCAAATATGGCAGAAGAATAACAAAACAAAAGGTGTGGTTACAGTAACCTGATCAACCCCATTTTTTTTTCAGACCATTAACTCTTGTTGAGATCATGCAAAAATAGGTGAAATTGTTTTTTGACAGTAACAGTGTACTGCGTGCTGTCCCGTCTTCCCTGTGCTATTGGCACTTAGTGAACCCACTATTTAAAGTTCAAGAAAGGTGTTTTCAGTGAAAGAAAGTTTGTTTTATGTTCAATCTGGCCTCTTCTAAGACAAAAAGAAAAAATTCAGGCCGACCTACTGACCTCCCTTTTGTTGTTGTTGTTGCCTTCACCATGACAATTCTAGTTTGTTGTTGTTGTTGCCTTAACCATGACAATTCTAGTTTGTTGTTGTTGTTGTTGCCTTAACCATGACAATTCTAGTTTGGTGTTGTTGTTGTTGCCTTAACCATGACAATTCTAGTTTGTTGTTGTTGTTGTTGCCTTAACCATGACAATTCTAGTTTGTTGTTGTTGTTGTTGCCTTAACCATGACAATTCTAGTTTGTTGTTGTTGTTGTTGCCTTAACCATGACAATTCTAGTTTGTTGTTGTTGTTGTTGCCTTCACCATGACAATTCTAGTTTGTTGTTGTTGTTGTTGCCTTAACCATGACAATTCTAGTTTGTTGTTGCTGTTGTTGCCTTAACCATGACAATTCTAGTTTGTTGTTGTTGTTGTTGCCTTAACCATGACAATTCTAGTTTGTTGTTGTTGCCTTCACCATGACAATTCTAGTTTGTTGTTGTTGTTGTTGCCTTAACCATGACAATTCGAGTTTGTTGTTGTTGTTGTTGCCTACTCTGTAGAAAGAGAAAGAGATCAATAAGTAATTCCATTCTTACCGGTTGGGTAGAGCTTTTCATGGTGCTCAAAGAAGATGGGCTTCTTCAGTAGGGAGTAAAAGACAGCAACATCCCCTCCACTGAGCTGGACCTTGACCATGGAGATCTCCTCCTTGCCAGGGATGATCTCATTCAGGTCCTCTTGAGTTAGGGAGGGAAAAGCTGCCCCAACATCAGCCCGAAGTTTCTTCCTGTCAAAGTGAAAACTGACTGCTTTTGTCCATTTGAAAAAATATGGGCCTGACCTGTACTCCAGTATGTATTTAATATCAGAGTCCAACATTCTCTTCAAGGAATATTGCAGTATGCAAGTTTTTTTGGTTTCAACAATGAAAGATTGGATATTAGTGTGTTAAAATTTACTTCCACATGCTAACAGAGACACACTAAGTAATCCCCCATGGCTATTGAACACTGAAATTACTACTTGTGTATATCACTCCATAAGATTAATTCGGAACTGTGTTAGTGTTACTTATAGTTATAGCAAGCATACCATCTGTTAGTGTTAAAGAAAATAATTATTTAATCAGGAACCTTGTTTGTAGGGAGTGCAACATTTTTTATTCCTTAGAATGTTTACTTGCAAGCTCAGTCAATTGGGATGATTTCATGGCCAGAACAATCTATGTCTTTTATAATATTCTTACTGCTGTGTCTGATGCTAACTCAAGTTTTCTTACCTCCCAGATCCTTTCAACAATGTTTGGGTCTTCACCCTGAATGGCTTGAGAAACATGTCTGACTCTGCAATGAAATATGAAAATTAACTGAATCTATCTTCGCCATCACCAGTGGAAGTGTAACAAACAATGAAACCTTTGGTTATGGCAGCCTATGCACTATACTGCAGCACCAGAATGCGACAGGCAATAACTGTCAATAGTACAAATAATACGGTACCGGCAGTCGCTTTGTTCATCTTCTCACACTAGTAGTAGTAGTAGTACATACGTTGATTTAAGAGGGGGTTTTCATCCACGCTCAGTTTTTATACTGTTTGTCCATACTAAGATCGCACTTGGGCATATTAATCCGATGTCTTCGCATACGTCAACATGTTTGCAAGGCAGCACGCAACATTTTGCATCATATATTATCCAGGCACCGTCAGCAATATTGACCGTTTAAGTCAAGAATTTGCTCTATGAAAAACTATTGACATCCGTTTGACGAAGAAGACCACTGCCAATGGTAAAATAAGAAACCATGAACTATCATACCTTCACGAAAATGCCTGACAGAGTGGCAGAGATATATTCAGTGTCTCGAAAACAACACGAGCAGGTGTCTTGAACACGTCCGTAATCAAAGGGACACAACTACGATGTCAAGGCGAAATGCAGGACGTAAATAGTTCTATCGATGAGGCTAAACATTACACCAAAGACTGTAAGAATATAGACTTTGATTACACTGTGCTTATGATGCATTTTGTTCGGTTGCAGTTTTAATGGCATTGTTCAACGCTGCAAGTCCGTTGATTCTGGTATGGCTGCATCCCCATCTACTTTAGGATGAAAGAAAAAAGTTCGAACGGGGTGTGGTGCCCAGTCTAATTTTTGCCTATGTTTATGACAGGATGAGTATCTGGAAATGCATAATACATTCTTTTGCTGACGGACACTTGAATATGCGGTGCGTTTGGCGAGTACACTTCGTTTTAGGACATAATATTACTGCATGAATGCCTTGGATTCTTTGCGTCAACCTCACACACATACTATCATTATTCTCGGGTTAAATATAAAATCTTTCCCGCCGTTGAGTGTCGCAATGCTTTGATGGAAATAAATTGCGTGTCTTCGTTGATTATTTAGTGCATCGCGGTACAACTGGTTCTTCTAAGCAACATCATTGAATTCTCTATTAATTTAATGTCGTAAGTTTAACTCAAATTTTGGCAGTATGGCAATTGTAGCCATGGTGACGCTCCCAGCCAACAGCCACCTGCTTCAACGAAAAGAACCCCAATGAGTTGTTAACGGTCAAAACCAACGAAAATGACGGATATATTGATTCACTGGCTTAATGATGACCTCAAATTATCTAAACCCATAGGTGAGCTATACCTGTTCTTGGTTTTCTTTGAAAGGAAATTTTTCTAGTCACTAGTGGCAACAGTTGTTGAGTTTTAGAAAAGTTTTAACTCTCCGACTTCAAGGGAATCTAGCGATCCTCATCCTGCTCAGTCATAGACGTTTTATGTGTAGAAATGGTTCATACAACATTTGTGCACTTTGTCTTTTGATTAGCAATAGAGAATGCCTTGAGTTTCTTCATCTCGAAGATTGATGATACTTTGATAGTCACCATTGCATTTACGAGTATGAGCTCCGTCGACATCGAGTCAAACAGAGTTATCTTTTCCTACTTGTGGTCAAACAATGGCTTCGTCCAAGGAGTACTCCTTGGCTTCGTCATATGTTGAACGTTTACCAGCAGACGCAAAAAAGCGGTACCACGAGAAGATTGTTGACGTTGATGGGTTAGATCCGTATCAAATACCAAACAGTTCGTTGTCTGTCGACAAAAAGCAGCTGCCGGACATAAACCACGCCAGGATTGTGCAATATTTTGTGCTGGGCAAAAGTGCGTACACGTGCGAAGATTTCGCAGCCTACAAGAGCTTAGGAGCTTACAGGACTTTCGTCTGTGGTTGGGTGCGAGAAGTGCGAAGCTACAAACCAGATGGCTGTCAGAACACAGTAGTTTCAGCAAAGGTAAATTTGATTGCGTTTAATACATTGCGCGTTGTACAGTAATGTTTGAATTAGGTCATGTTATGATCTACACTGGCTACAGTGTGACTAGTACTGTAGTAGCAACGACAGTTCAGTTCAGTTCAGTTCAGTTCAGTTCAGTTCAGTTCAGTCCAGTCCAGTCTCTTAACCCTGAGATGGGTTGTTGAGGCACCACTTATGACTTTCGGACAATCTTCCTCCATCGATCTCTATCCTCTGTGGCTCGCTGTGAGTCAGCAAAGGTCAAGCCTGTCCACTCTTTGATATTGTCTTCTCACCTCTTTCTCTGCATGCCTCTCTTTCTCCCACCTGGTACGGTACCTTGCAGGATGGTCTTGGACAGCCCACTGCCTCTTGACACGTTCAGAATCTTGCGGTAGCATCTCATTTCCAGGGCTTGTATCCGTCTCTGTAGTTCAGATGTGAGTGATAGTAGCAATGACACTAGACTGTAAATGCATCAAAAGTTTTCAGATGAAACAAAATTTAGGAGCAAGCCTACTTTTTCTTAGCAAGCCTTTTGAATTTGATTTGCTTAGTAATCTGCACTGTTGCAGCCAAAGTGTGGCCCAGTTTGAGCGTTGGCTTCCAGCTAGGGCTGGTCACATCACGAATGTAGGCTGGTGCTCCAGAAAAAGAACAGAACATTTTACTCAGATTTATTTACATTCATTGTTAGCAAGGTTAAACATCACGTAAGAACTAAGATCTTGTGTTTTTCACGTTAAAAAAAAAATTACGTAAAAAATATTTATGTGAAAGGGTGTCAAAACGCAAAGAATCACGAGGAAAGCGTATGAAAACGTAAGAATAATTTAAGACAGGTTGTCATTACGCAAACTATTTTCAGTAAGACGTATCACCAAAAATGGTCTGAAATAAACTGTTTTGTAGTATCAAAAAGTCAAATCTTGGCCTTTCTTTCTCCCCTGTAATCTGTCCTGCATACTCTCTTTCCTTTTCTAGTATTTGTTAAGTTACAAAACGCAAAACATAACAAATTCTCACCATTTACAAAGTGATCCGAACAAACACGTCGATCTGCCTTAGTATCAAAAGTGAGTGACTTCAGGTTCAGTTGAGCAATCCACTCACGGCGCCTTTGACTGTTTGAGTTGTGAGATCCAGCATTTCCTTGCCTTTTCGCGTTACAATACGCGGTATGACAAAAAGTCGTTGATCATTCTCGCTGTCATGCCTATTGTGGCAGTTCTTCACACAGCAGGCGATCACCATTGTAGAAACAACAAACTGTCTGCTCCAAAAACAGTCGTGTCTTTCACAGATTTTGTAAGCGACGCGCGTTTGACCACAAGTAGGAAAAGATAACTCCCGTTTGACTCGATCTCGACGGAGCTCATAACTGCAAGATTATTATACTTAATCATAATGTGCTGTTTACTGTTCAAATGACCCCGCCATCAGCACGAAATGTTGTGGAGAGATCCTCGTCATGAATTTCATCTTTGCCTTTCTTGAAACGAAGAGAATGGATCACTCTTGTACAGAAGAAATGGCAGTTCTTTACAAATGTTGCTGTATATATATGAGAAATTGAGCTATTAGTATTATTGTGGCAGAGGCGTTTCTTCTAACACGCTGATTGCTATTCATTATAGGATTTATTGTGACTCATTTTCAAAGCGAACAAATTTGCAGTGGGATAACGATGAATGGAACCTAATGTATCTGAAGTTATTCACTGTAGAGGAAAGGAGAGAGAGAGAGAGAGAGAGAGAGAGAGAGAGAGAGAGAGAGAGAGAGAGAGAGAGAGAGAGAGAGAGAGAGAGAGAGAGAGAGAGAGAGAGAGAGAGAGCTCTTGTAGTTTTCCTAAGAGTGAGCATCCTATATTTGCTTCATCAATAGCATGTTATAGCATAATGAATCCAAAACCACAATTACACTGTGCTTAGCATAAGGAGATGGTTTAATCTCAGGTGCCCTTTGTGAGGCATTGGTATGTTGGCTTTAAGTGGCTTTCATGGTTGTGTGTGTGTGTGTGTGTGTGTGTGTGTGTGTGTGTGTTGGTGATGTGTTTTAAGGATGAATAGATGTGTGAGATTATGGATATTTCCATAAGGACAACGATTTACTAATGAATTGCTACTATTTGTTGCATTTCAGACCAGACAAGCTTTCCCAAGGATTTTGCATCTGGGTATCTCATTGGTGAAGTGTTTTTCAAATATCAGCTGCAGAATGATTTTGACCAGTTTTCCCAGAGCAAGTTAGTATACATTAATGGCTTCACAACAAAATGTCTTCATTTTTGACTCACATGCGAAGCAAAAGTGAGTCTATGTACTGAGCCGTTTCGTCCGTCCGTCCGTCCGTCCGTCCGGGCGTCCGTCCGGGCGTAAAAAACTTAAACGTTGGATTTTTCTCGGAGACTATTAAGTCTATCAACACCAAATGTGGCATGATGGTGTATGATGACAAGGCCTCAAAAAACATACACAGTGACTTGACCTTGCTTCAAGGTCAAGGTCACAGGAGCCATAAATGTGGTCTCAAAAACAGTCATTTTTCACATTTTCCCAATTTTCTCCCACGTTATTGAGAATGGCGACCTTAGCTACAAGTGGTATATAGGTCAAAGCAAGCCCTATCTTTTGATACCAGTTTGGTTGACCTTGCTTCAAGGTCAAGGTCATAGGAGCTCTTCAAAGTGGGATTGTATACATATTTTGAAGTGACCTTGACCCTGAACTGTGGAAGATAACTGTTTCAAACTTAATAATTATGTGGGGCACATGTTATACTTTCATCATGAGACACATTTGTTCACATATCATTAAGGTCAAGGTCACTTTGACTCTTATGAAATGTGACCAAAATGGGGTAGTGAACCACTAAAAGTGACTATATCTCATGGTAGAAAGTGCCAATAAGCACCATTGTGCTTCCTATGTCTTGAATTAACAGCTTTGTGTTGCATGACCTTGGATGACCTTGACCTTGGGTCAAGGTCCCATGTATTTTGGTAGGAAAAATGTGTAAAGCATTTCTTTGTGTATGATGTCATTGGTAGGTTTAGTTGTTTGACCTTGACCTTGAAGGTCACCTGAAGGTCAAGGTCATATAAAGGTCAAGGTCAAGCATGTGAGTCATATGGGCTTTGCCCTTTTTGTTTCTTTTGGCCTTAGCTTCCCACTGTTTATGTTAGTGCTTAGTCCAGGTTTTGATGTTACCCAGAATATTCAGAGAAATGCAGTTTTTTTATATCTGAAGACATGTGTCAGAAAAGTTTTTGCCTGTCTGCCTTGTCAATTCCAGGCAACATGCATTGCCTGTTTTGGGCAAATGCAGTCAGAAATAGGTTAATGGAAACCAATGGAGCAGCATTTATTTTGAAATCTGTATTGCATGCACTTGGTATATATATTGACATTTACATAGCTCATTACTTGATGAGAGTTTTGCTAAAAACAAACTGAATAACCAAAGAATCACTATTTTTAATTAGCTCAGCTTCATCTTTTTGCTGTAGATTTTAATGATTACTGTAGAATAATGTACACTGTTATGAAGCAGACAATACAAGAGAGACAACTCCTATGCTACTGTATGAGATGATGCAAGGAATGAAGAACTTGTTTTGGAATGTTGCATGACATCACACCTGATTTACATGTTGCTGGCCTTTTCCTCCCACCAAGAATATTACATGGCAATTTTACAACAACCATAGTGTGAATATTACATGGCAATTTTACAACAACCATAGTGTGAATATTACATGGCAATTTTACAACAACCATAGTGTGAATATTACATGGCAATTTTACAACAACCATAGTGTGAATATTACATGGCAATTTTACAACAACCATAGTGTGAATATTACATGGCAATTTTACAACAACCATATTGTGAATATTACATGGCAATTTTACAACAACCATAGTGTGAATATTACATGGCAATTTTACAACAACCATAGTGTGAATATTACATGGCAATTTTACAACAACCATAGTGTGAATATTACATGGCAATTTTACAACAACCATAGTGTGAATATTACATGGCAATTTTACAACAACCATATGTGAATATTACATGGCAATTTTACAACAACCATAGTGTGAATATTACATGGCAATTTTACAACAACCATAGTGTGAATATTACATGGCAATTTTACAACAACCATAGTGTGAATATTACATGGCAATTTTACAACAACCATAGTGTGAATATTACATGGCAATTTTACAACAACCATAGTGTGAATATTACATGGCAATTTTACAACAACCATAGTGTGAATATTACATGGCAATTTTACAACAACCATAGTGTGAATATTACATGGCAATTTTACAACAACCATAGTGTGAGGTTTCAAGTCCAGAACCTCATGGAAGAGAATAACAAAAGAATCTTTTTTAAAACATACACACACAAGGTCTCACACACACACACATACACAAACACAAGCTCACACACACACACACACACAAATACACACACACACACACACACTCACAAATACACACATACACACACACACACACACACACACACACAAATTCCCCTGCTGTCAATGCATGCTTGGTAGGGGAGCTGATTTAAGAGGGTGCTGGACGTTTCGCCCCATTTGCAAGTTCGCCCCAACCACATCGCCCCACATTCTAGGGTTAGGGTTAGGGTTAGGGTTAGGGTTTGGATAGTGGGGCGAACCGGCAAGAATGTGGGGCGAAGTGGTTGGGGCGAACTTGCAAATGGGGCGAAACGTCCATGAGCCGATTTAAGATGTATGAGGTTAGGCAAGTAACAGTGAGTATATCTTCTGGTCCATCCGTCAGTCCATCTATCTCAGTATCTGTGATGTGTGGACATCTCAATTAAAAAAGGGCATTTTAAGATGTATAATTGTAGAACATGACTCGCACTGCTGGTACTTCCATTGCACTAGACTCATTCTTTTGCAAGAACCAATGACTCCAAGCTCAACAATTTCACTCGCCTGGAGCCCATCTTCCACCTACTGGGCATACCCTTTGACACCAATGTGGCCCGGGACATAATGACAGAAAAACATGGGGTGGCCACCCGCATCATGTACCAGCTGTACATTGCGCTCACCAAGAAGAAAAAGGCCAACTTGACTGGAGTTGCAATGGAAACCATGAGGCCAGCCGCTCCAGCCAAATTGAACGCAATTGAGAGCACCATGTACAAAGATGTAAGGGATAATTTCTCTCTGCTCTCCTTCAATTCTGTATTTTCTTGGATTTCACCTGCACCTCTCAGGCTGTTTGCTTTGTATTTCAAGGGTTGATTTCTTCTTCTTTGTCATCTATATCAGTGCCTCCTCCTCCTCCTCCTCCCCTCCCCTCCCCTCCCCTCCCCTCCCCTCCCCTCCCCTCCCCTCCCCTCCCCTCCCCTCCCCTCCGCTCCCCTCCGCGCCCCTCCCCTCCCCTCCCCTCCCCTCCCCTCCCCTCCCCTCCCCTCCCCTCCCCTCCTCTCCCCCTCCCCTCCCCTCCTCTCCCTCCCCTCCCTCCCTCCGTCCGTCCCTCCCTCCCTCCTTTCCCTCCCTCCTTTCCCTCCCTCCCTCCCTCCCTCCTTTCCCTCCCTCCTTTCCCTCCCTCCTCCTTTCCCTCCCTCCCTCCCTCCCTCCCTCCCTCCCTCCCTCCCTCCCTCCCTCCCTCCCTCCCTCCTTTCCCTCCCTCCTTTTCCCTCCCTCCCTCCTTTCCCTCCCTCCTTTCCCTCCCTCCCTCCCTCCCTCCCTCCCTCCCTCCCTCAGTTGCTTGTCTCTTTCTGCTGCTCTTGCTACTCTGTAGATTTCATCTCCTTCAATGTATGTTCTCTCCTGCTCTGTGCCTTTCTCAGGCTGGATCATAACACAGTGTTTCTTGTCATGTCCTGATAAGTGGATGAAAGAGTGTAGACCTGCTCTTTCAGTGTTAATGCTGTATCTCCTTGTTTCTCTTGGAATTTTTACTTCTTTGCAATATTTAGAGACTTTCAAGGTGACAGTTGAAAATGCTCACGGCTGTGTGTGCATGTGTGTGGAGTCCAACCTCTCTCTGAATTGACCCATCATCTCTCCCTACATGATTCGTAAGAGGCGAATAAATAGGGACATCGTGAGTTGAATTGGGCTTACATGAACTCTTCTAGTGATTTTCTCGCTTGGCCTTATATAGCCTACAGGCGCTGATAGGCCGTAAAACTCCATCCATCCATCCATCCATCCATCCTACCTCTCTCTGTTGTTGTTGTTGTTATTGTTGTAGATCATGTTGTAATTCTTCAGGGAAGAATGAAGGGTTGAGTGCCTTAATTTGAGTGAAATGTAAAGGATTGAAGGGAGGTGGGGGATGTGGCAGGGAAGAGTGGATGCAGAGGGTATATATGAGAAATGCATGCATGCACATGTACAGACACACCCGCACTCACAGATGCATGCACACACAAACACATGCACACAAGCATACACATCGACATGAACATGCAAGCATGCACATTTGCATGCACATTTGCATGCACACCCACTCACTCACACATATGCTAACATGCACACACACACACACACATGCATATATGCTAACATGCACACACACACACACGCACGCACACACACACACACACACACACACATTTCTCTCACTCTCTCTCCCACAGGCATGTACACACCCAGTGTACTCTTGAAGAATCAGCAGTTGATACTGGAGAGTGATACATCATGGATTAATGTAAATAAAGATACTGAATTTTGCAGAAAGGTTGCATAATCTCATATATATATATATATATATATATATATATATATATATATATATATATATATATATATATATATATTATATATATTTTTTTTTTTGGGGGGGGGGGGGGATTCCCCTGGTATTTGGCCAAGAGATACATGTATCACTGACACCTCGTAACCTTTGCTTCATGACCTGAAGACAATTTACATACTTGCTGTCTATGGTAAAAGGACCATACATTTTTATCTAGAAGTTCTGGAACCCACCAGATGGCCATAGAACTAAAGCACAGCAAGGAATATAAGTAGAAATGTGTGAATTGATTTGACTTACATCATGGCCTCGGGACCTTGTGATTTTCTTGTGACTGTCAACTTGCATACTCCATAAGAAAGTTTCATCAGCTGCAGAGAGCTATAGGCAGACTGGTCGTAGCAGAGGGAAGACACCCACCTATGTTTTCATCTTGGCACAACCCTCCACCAAGCACTGGCTCAACACTATCCTGTATGTAACCAAGGGAAACACACTTGTTGTCTTCCTGCTTTGTCGGGTAATTAAACATCAACACTGACGTCCTGTCCCATGGTGGGTGCTGAATTGAGGTAAACAGTGGAGTGCATGAAAACATTCCGGTGTGTCTTATGGTCAGAGGCAGTGTCCAGCTCCTGCATGTGTGTCCCTTAAGTGTGCCTGGACTTATTCTCTCCACTGCAGTGCCAAACCTCTTGGTCAAGGGGGAACTCCAGCAGCTTAGTATTGATTTCTCGGCCTGCTATCTCCTGTAGGAGGCTGCTTGTCAGACACTGCTTCTGTCTGGTCAATTATTGATCTGCGGTAACCAGCCAGCACCCAATCGTAGGCAGGCTGACAGGTGCCAATCAATAGAACTTTGTTGTGGGAGAGAGACAGTGACTGCATGGATGATGGGTTTTGGCTGGAAAGTCATTTACAGATTGCCAGCTCTAGAGTGAGACTGCTGGGGGATTGAAGTGTGTACCATCTGCATAGGAGTGGCAGATCTGTGTGTGAGGCACAATGTCTTCCCCAGGGAGGACAAAGAAGGATGTGGACAATGATGACCCAGTAAGCTTCACTGTTACCACACCAACCATGCTAAAGAGAGGATAACTCTGGATGGCTTCACTGCTGTGGAAATGATGTTAGGACATCCCCTTGGAAGAAATGTATTACCAGTGGGATATCCTGTGGACACAGGCTCATTCTCTTGTGGTGGTAACATTGTCAGGTATCCATGATACTTGCAGCTGCTGCAATTTTTCCACCTTGTGTGTCCCTGTGCATCTCAGACAGGTCATTACTGCAGATAATCCAAGGAATACACTGAAACTTCCCTTCAGGAACTTTGTCTTTTTGCCAGCATATTACACTTCACAATTAGCAGAGGGTATCACTAGATCTCATGCGTGCATGTCTCTTTATCTGCAATGTTTAACATGGTCCAGTACTCTCAGCAATCCCACAGTTTGTGCCTCTTTGCAGCGCCTGAAGCACCTGACACCTCGACAGACAGACTTGAATCTGCAGCGGGTGGTCACGCGCTTCCAGGATAAGAAGCTTGAAATGGAGAAGGTGGCTTTCCGCGACCGGTTCAAGGAGGAGGAGCGCGTGCGTCAGGAGCGACATGAGACTCGCATGAAGCTCATTGAGCACTCACGCTTGATGCAGCAGAAGCAGAGTGAGCTGGTTGCCAAGATTCAGTGAGTACTTCATGTGCTGTGGTGTTTTGTGGCATACTTGTCGCAAATACAACGAATCTGTGCAAGTGCTGGTTACTGGTTCTAAGAGCACGTTGGATGTGGAGTGAGGCTGTCTGACTTCCATGCTTGTTCCCTCACTACCGCTCAGGCAACACAGACTGGTGCCCCTGTGTGGTTACCAAGTAGGAGAGTTCCTGAGACCAAGCTTCTTTGCTTGATACAAAGAAGAGATCAGTTTTTGTTGTTTTTATGTTGGCCGCCATTATTTGATATCAAGGGGCATGCAAAGAAAAGCCAAAAGGAAAACGGGTCTGCGTTTGCGAATGGCCACTGCCAAGCCTCAGTTCTGGTAACTGAAAGCTGCAGCTGTGACTCCTTTTAATATGGTAAGGAGGGAAGCGAGCGAGTTCCGCTCCATTTGGGTGATACAAGGGCAAGTAGGAAGGAAGGACCTGAGGTAAAAAAAGCATGGCTCCTAGCATTCCAGAGTCACTAGGGACTCGATCAAACGAGTAACCATTCAGTACATGGAAAGTGAAATAGGTGAGGTCATGTAATTTGATGTACAGGATGGTAATCGAAAAGGAAAGGTTGGAGGGTGACAAGTGTATTTGACACCGCCAAGTGAACATATCTAACATGGCCTCGAAAAGAAAAGGGGGGGGGGGGGGATGTTTAGAATGTACATCACAACCCACTCGAATGGTACCAGGAAAGCAAACTCGGGGAGGCACGATGGACAGCAATCAATCGTGAAAAGGGAGGCAGCTCCAAAGATACCATTCGGAGCGACGCCGCAAACAATATGTAAATGAAAATTACTAAATGTACAACAATACAGAAAAAGGTCTGTGTGTGTGTGTGTGTAAAAAGTACACAAGTCGATAATTATTCGTTCAAGAACAAGAACTTTGAAGAGATGGGTGGCTGGAGGGGCATGATGGTGGCTATTGAAATGAAAAAATTGTATACTCGCTGGAAGGGAAAAAGGCATGTGGTCTGTCCCTCCCTTGAAGCCGGAATGATAACGCGGTTGGCTTTGAGAGTGATGGGTAGCAGGCGCATGCCCATGGATATTTCCCGGTTCAGTCGGGTCACAGAGCAGTGATGAACGACCCAGATCTAGGCATCCTACCATAAATAGCTTTGCCTTTCATGCAAAGCCCTTTTAATCTAAGTATGACTGTTATGCTGAGTGTTCGGAGCCTTCAGGCATGCTCTGCCTTTGTTGTTCCTATGGCACTCACAACACAGCCTGTCTGGGGTTTTTGCATGTTTCACTCTTGAGCTTCCAATGTCTCGTCATGAATAAAGATTTGGAGGTCATTGTGTCTAACTCAGAAAATAGATTCACAGAAAATCTGAAGGCTTTTTGTTGATTGTGCTGTAGTGGAACGTGTTGTGCAGTCTTGAGATCCTGCCTTAAAATGACACGTGTCCAAGCAACCAGTGATCACTGTCAATGTAATTGTCCAATAGGGCTGCCACGGTTCAAATCCCTAAACCGCCTGCCAACAAGACTGACAAGACCATCCAAATGCGGAAAGAGATTCGCAGGAACCTTGAGGCGAAGGTGGGTATCCAAAGAGAGCCCCTTCTCCTCCTTCTTATGTATACATAGGGCAACAACAAAAATAGTTGTGGTTATGGTAACTTGACCAATGCTATATTTTTTCCAGTCAACCAGAAACTTATCTTTTTAATCATGCAACAGCAACAACAAATTTGATAGTTAAACAACAAACTGCATGATGCTGTCCCATCTTCCCTGCCCTATGAGCAATCAGGGAATCCACTATTTAAGTTAAAAGAAGCATTTTCAGTGAAAGAAAATTTGGTTCATGTTCAATCTGGCCTCTTCTAAAAAGAAGAAAAAGAAGAAGAAGAAAAAGTGCAGGCAGACCTACAGACTCTACTTTGGGGGAGCCATTTTAACTTGACCACAACTATTTTTTTTGCCTAACTGGAAGAGGTAGTGCATTTCTACAACAACTATAATCATTTCATAAATCCATTCTGTGTTCTGTGTCACTCTCTCATCTCTGCCTGCTCCACTTTTTGACTCACATGCGAAGCAAAAGTGAGTCTATGTACTGAGCCGTGTCGTCCGTCCGTCCGTCCGTCCGTCCGGGCGTAAAAAACTTAAACGTTGGATTTTTCTCGGAGACTATTAAGTCTATCAACACCAAATGTGGCATGATGGTGTATGATGACAAGGCCTCAAAAAACATACATAGTGACTTGACCTTGCTTCAAGGTCAAGGTCACAGGAGCCATAAATGTGGTCTCAAAAACAGTCATTTTTCACATTTTCCCAATTTTCTCCCACATTATTGAGAATGGCGACCTTAGCTACAAGTGGTATATAGGTCAAAGCAAGCCCTATCTTTTGATACCAGTTTGGTTGACCTTGCTTCAAGGTCAAGGTCACAGGAGCTCTTCAAAGTTGGATTGTATACATATTTTGAAGTGACCTTGACCCTGAACTATGGAAGATAACTGTTTCAAACTTAATAATTATGTGGGGCACATGTTATACTTTCATCATGAGACACATTTGGTCACATATCATCAAGGTCAAGGTCACTTTGACCCTTATGAAATGTGACCAAAATGGGGTAGTGAACCACTAAAAGTGACTATATCTCATGGTAGAAAGTGCCAATAAGCACCATTGTGCTTCCTATGTCTTGAATTAACAGCTTTGTGTTGCATGACCTTGGATGACCTTGACCTTGGGTCAAGGTCCCATGTATTTTGGTAGGAAAAATGTGTAAAGCATTTCTTTGTGTATGATGTCATTGGTAGGTTTAGTTGTTTGACCTTGACCTTTATATGACCGTGACCTTCAGGTGACCTTCAAGGTCAAGGTCAAGCATGTGAGTCGTATGGGCTTTGCCCTTGTTCTCTTTGATCTCTTGCCTTACCAGACACACTCTTTTCTCCCCTGAACTCTTTACTTGTCTGTGTGACTTCTTCGTTTTAGTTCCTTCCTGTAGTAGACTGTGGCAGACAATTTTCATTTGTCCCGTAATGCAGTAAATGTCTTGACAACCTCCCTCTTTGTGGAGGAAGTTCTTGAGAGTATAGCATATCTGGAATGATTGAGAGGCATAATATTGTAGAGGAATGTCTGTCAAAAGAAGAGGATTTTCTTCCAGGTTATGCAATTTCTTACCTTGATTCATATTGCAGCATGGCAAAATTTGATGGAATGTCCCTTCTCTTTACAGGACATGATAGCAGGTATCTCGGCCTTTGAAGAAAAGATGAAGATGATGCTGCCACCATCTCACTTTGATGAAGAAGGAATGTAAGTTTTTTTTTCTCTTTCATTCTCTCTTCTCCTCCCAGACAGCACCAGGGTGACAAGAAGCAGACCTTTAATGTAACCAGCCCAAAATGCGCAGACAGCACGAGAGCCAGATACATTTAGGACTTTAGCTTGCAGAGAGTGACTTTGTTGCACAAAACTTTGCTTGACTGGTTGCCAGTCATGACCTTGTTTGTGATAGTGTATTTTTTCTCCTACGTTTGTATCGACCAAAGTTTGTTTTGGATTACCTTTCGGAAAAGTTGTTTTGCAATGAGCCAGAGGCCCCAACAATAAAGTTTTTGTTTGTTCATTCATTCATTCTTCTTTTCCTCCTCTTCCTTCCACCCACCCACACACACACAACCCCCCCCCCCCCCCCCCCCCCCCCCCCCCCCCACCCTTACAAAAAAATTAATTCTGGTCAAATTGCAAAAGTTGTATTAGTTTATTCTTAGTAATTATGTTCTTAAACACATTCATTTGTTGGTTGCAGGAACAAAGTATATGTCAAAAACTCTTTGTATTTGGCATGGGGAGAAATGCTGCTGTGGTTGAACATTGGACAGCCCTGACTGGTTCATGTTTTAACTTGCAGTAGTATCTATCACTAAACATGGGAGAGACACCAGGGCTGTCTGCCCTCTTGATAGTGTGGAACAGTTTATAAGGTTGATGTGAAACCATGTAAGCGATCCATAAGAGGCAAATATATAGGAAAATAGTGACTTTACTTGATCTTGCTCAACCTGTTACTGTGATTGCTAATTACCAATGGCCTTACATACCCTGTGCAAGTTGATAGGGCGTAAACCCTCTTCATCATCATCGTCGTCATCATCATTGTCATCATCATCATCATCATCATCATCATCATCATCATCAATTAAACCATCGTTCCCCATGCTTCAGTGAGGACATTGACCTCCAGTACATCCTCACCCGAGATGAGGACAAGATGATGTATGACAAGGGAGACTTCATCCGTCCCAAGAGCAATGACGAGTACATCAACAAGATCAGGAAGCGACTGCAGGAAGATGCCCATGCTCGGGAGGAGAGAGAGAAGCGCCGACGGAAAGTGCTTGTGGACCAGATGAATGCACATGAAGCTCAAGAGGCAAGTGAATGTTGTCTTGCTTGTCTGGTAGTAGATCTGTGAGTTTAGTCTGGCCACCTTGCATCCTTTTACTTCGGCCAAGGAGGTAATGATTTTCAGTTGGATAGTTCATGTGTTTGTTAGTTCGTTACTCGAGAAAATAATTCAAAAAGTTCAAAACAAATTCTGATGAAATTTGGTGCAAGGTAAGGGTTTCACCCAAGGAACAACCCGTTAAATTTGAGATGTTATCTTTTTTCTCATTTTTGGACTGCAACCATAGAGAGAAATTTTCTTGCCATAGGCCAGCATGTGCTGCAAGCCAATGTATGCATTCTACACTCAGAGACTACTAGCAGGCGCTAAGATTAACTAAACTTCGTAACATCAGGCCTGGCTAGTAGTGTCGCCAGTCAGACCTGCTGTATTGGGATAGAAAAAGGCTGCTTTCTGCTTACTGTGTGAGTGCCAGTAGGTACTATGTGCTGTATAAATATGAAAAAAAGTTTGCTTTATTTTTTCCCTCTAAAAGATGGCATAGTGTGACCTAATTGTACACAATGTCCATTCTTTTTAAACTACACACTTGTACATTGCCATCTGGATGCCATTTTACTAGGAAGCTCGACGGGAAGAGATGATGGTGAATCGGCTGATGCGGCAGTCTCAGCAGGAACGCAGAATCTCAGTGCAGCTTCTGCAGGCTCGCCATGAGAAGGATGTTATTCGCAGGAACCGCATCTTCCGCGAGAAGCAGTTTGAGGAGCGTCGGCTTCAAGATTTCCAGGATGCCCTCAACAAGGAGGCTGTGAGTTTCCAAGGCAGAGGTGGTTCTGCTTTTGATGGTTGCTTTGCAGTCTGTTTAGATCTGCTGATAAGTTCATATGAAAGATAACTGGCAGTGATCAAGGGATGTGTTTTTTAATGGACAATGGCAGAGAGTGCAAGGGGTTGTGATCGTTTGGCCTTTGGAGTTGCCAGTCCTTGGCCTGGTACATGCATGGAGGTGGGTGGTGTGGTGAAATGACAAATAACAGAGGAAAATACTACTATGACCGCTTTAATTAATGTGCCAGACCTATGTTAAGTTCACATCTCTTCTTCCATTCCTTTGAAGGGGAGGATAGGGAGATGATGGAATGGGGTGTGTGTGTGTGTGTGTGTGTGTGTGTGTGTGTGTGTGTGTGTGTGTGTGTGTGTGTGTGTGTGTGTGTGTGTGTGCATATGTGTGTGTGTGTGTGAGTCTGCGTGCATGCATATGTGTGCATGTGAGTGCTTTGCTCTGCACTGTGCTGTGATCTGCCTCTAGCAATCTGTCAGGTCAATTCATTTATAGGAGTAGTAAGAGGAAGTCCTTTTGAAAGATTTAAAAAAAAGGGTTTTACCTCCCAATCCATGGCTTTAGTGCTGAAGACAGATCTGCCTTGCCTCAGGAGCTGGCGAGACTCGCGCGACTGGAATACTTGGAGCAGACTCGCAAAGACCAAGAGCTGCATGACAAGATTGCTGCGGAGCGGGCAGAACAGAAGTACAAGCGCCACTACGACCTCTGCGAGGAAGTTGTTGAGCAGATTGTTGACTTTGCCTCCAAGGTGGCAGAGTACAGAGAACTTACAAACAAGTGAGCATTTCCCTTTTATTCATTATCTCTCATATGTTAGTCCCTCCCTTTGTCCCTCTCCGTCTCTTTGTTTTTGCCCCTTTCCCTTTCCTCTCCCCTGTCATCTCCCCCCACCCTTTCCTTACACTTGTTTCTGTCTAGCCTGTCATTTTCCTTTATCATATCTGCCATCTTTTTGGGGGTGAGGATTGGGGGAGTGGGGGTAGGGGACAAAGTGAGATCATTTGAGTAGCTGTCTTTTTCTGTTTGGTCTGCTATGTAATTAAGGTGGTAAAATTTTCTTCTTGGTTTATTTTTATGCCAGATGCAGTTTGTTGAATCAGGAAATGAATACATGTTTGACCTGCAGTCGCTTGCAGCTAGTGGGTGCAGTTTTCAAAGCTGCATAGATCCTAGAGTTGCATCCTTGGGCAAGGTGCTTCACCCACATTGTCTCTCCTACCAAGGAGTAAAACCTGTCACTGGACGCTGCTCAGCGGCGACCAGGCGTGAAATTCTCCCAAGAAAATTTCTTCAAAAAGGACAAAAATAAAGATTGTCATTATTATTCTTAATCTTGTCTTGCAGGTTGCTCCCTCCGAAGCTGATGCGAGAATGGACGGCTCTCTTCATCTCGGGCATGCCGCTCTTTGAGACCAAGGCTGTGGAGGCGATAGAGATGACTCCGGAACAGCTGCTTGAGGAGGAGCGGCAACAGCTGCTGGACGAAGGGGACTTCTCCGAGTACAAGGTTGGAGCGGAGCCCTGTTACTCCTGAACCTCTTGTAGTGCTTCTTAGTCATGTGTATGTGATGATGTTTGAGTGCGATGAAACTGTGATTCCCTCTTTGTTCTTCGGTTGCTGTGATATAGCTCACCTGTTTGCTTTCCCCACAAAACCAGCATGGTTTTTTGAAAGTTGTTTCAATGAAATTGGAGGTCTTGAGAACATTGTGAGGACATGATCTTATTTTAGCTCTTTCCTTTTTTTTCTTTAGTTTTATGGTTTGACTGTAGATATTACTACCAAAATGTAAATTAGATCCCTTTCGGGTTTCCTGTCATCGTGCTCTCATTTTTTTACATTTTAAGTTTTAACTTTAGCACAGTTTTAGCAAGAGCAACAATATCCATGCTGAGTTCATTTCATGACGACCCCAAAACAAGTAGGGGATGGGGGAGGAGGGATGAACTCTGATCCCTGCCCTCGCATCAACAATAACAATCTCTACTGGTGGGTTCAGATTCTGGTGGGTTGGGGGTAAGAATAAACCCACCAAGTCTCCCTACGCAATTTTAAAGAAGCAAATAACTTGGGAATCCAAGACTTGACTTGTGATCACTCCCATCAGCTCCAGTGTTTTTGTGTGTGTATGATGACAGGCCTTACATATCCTACAATGGCTGATAGGCTGTAAAATCCATCCATCCATCCATCCATCCATCCGTCCATCCATTCATCCATCCCATCCATCCCATCCATCCCTCCATCCCCTCCCTCCCTCCCTCCCTCCCTCCCTCCCTCCCTCCCTCCCTCCCCCCCCCCTCCCTCCCTCCCTCCCTCCATACATCCATCCATCCATTCATTTAGGTCCAGATTTATGTTCAACTTGGAATCTGATTTGGGGACTTTCGTGCCTGTTTGTGGCAAGAGCAGTCTTCTGCATCTCTCTGTCTTGTGCCTCTCTGCAGGAGATGATTGGAGAGTGGCAGCCACCAGAGCATGTCAGCATCAAGGGTCCGCCCAGGGACAACCCCATCCTGGGCCATGTGATCCAGCGTGTCCTCAACATAGTGCACCCCCCCACCGTGAGTTCCAGAGGCAGCTTAGATCTGCGCCGCCTGTACTGACTTACACTGGTGCCAGGCACGTGTCAGACTGGTTTGAAAGTAGATGGAATCAAAAAGAACAGGGTCTGTCCTGGAGCTGGTCTCAAGTTTTGTGTGCATGTGTGTGTGTATGTATGTGTGTGTGTGTATGTGTGTGTGTGTGTGTGTGTATGTATGTGTGTGTGTGTATGTATGTGTGTATGTGTGTGTGCATGTGTGTGTGCATGTGTGTGTGTATGTATGTGTGTGTGTGTATGTATGTGTGTGTGTGTATGTGTGTGTCTATGTGTGTGTGTATGTGTGTGCATATGTGTGTGTATGTATGTGTGTGTGTGTGTATGTGTGTGTGTATGTGTGTGTGTATGTGTGTGTGTATGTGTGTGTGTATGTGTGTGTGTATATGTGTGTGTGTATATGTGTGTGTGTTTGTGTGTGTGTGTGTGTGTATATGTGTGTGAGTGAGTGTTTGTGTGTGTGTGTTTGTATGTGTGTGTGTGTTTGTGCATGTGTGTACACTTGTGTGATATTTAGCTCAGGTGCTGAGTTTGAGGTGAAGATGATTTGTAGAGGAATCAGGGAAGAGCTGAATGTGGCTCTGCATTGGTAATTACCTGCAGTTTCCTGTATTTAATGTCCAGTGTAGGTGATAAAATCAGTGTGAATTCTCTGCCATTCCTACTTGGTATAGAGACTGAGAGAGACATCAGATATGGGTGTTAGAACCTGTCATGCACGGCAAAGTGTGCCATTTTGAGTATTCTTTGTCATACTCACTTGGCACAGAGACAGCTTTCTTGTCAGTCAGGCTTTTGATCATTGAATCCACACCACCCTGTCTTTAAGAGACTTGAGCACGTTTCTTTCTTCACTGCAGCCACCACCTGCCAATCCAGAGTTCCCTCCCTTCCCAATCAAGGCCTGTGTGCTGGGGAAAGTGTTCAGCGGCAAGACAACCTGCATTCAGAGACTGCTGGATGGTATGTGCGCTTGTGGCAGCTGCTTGTTAGTGCCAGCTGCTTGTTAGTGCCAGCTGCTTGTTAGTGCCAGCTGCTTGTTAGTGCCAGCTGCTTGTTAGTGCCAGCTGCTTGTTAGTGCCAGCTGCTGTCTAGGAAAATGAGACCATGCATGAGAAAACAAGGCTAAAGTATATTAAAAAATGACAAAATGAGATATTTAAACCAGATTATTATTTATTCATTCATTCTGGCATATCCTAGAAATAACAGCATGATCACCAAGTAAATGTATTTTAAAACAATTTTTACTGTAAGGTAAAGCTCAGGAAAGCAAATACATGTATATCACTTTGTGGACTAATGACCGTTTTCATTATTTGTTCAAAAACTGTTTTGTCAGCCAATGTTAGCCTTGTTGTATACAGAGTCATAAATATGTACTACCAAGGCACCAAGCATGCAGTAAAACGGATACTTTTTCATATTTACTCACATTTAGAATGGAAAAAAAGTGAAGGATGAATATGCCATGACAAAAACTGAGGAAAAAAACCCTCAAGGTTATGAAGCTAAGTCATTCACTCACACTTGGACAGACATGCAGGCAGACATACTCTTAGTCAGTCCTGCTAAGGAAACATGAAAAATTGATCTGGTCTGAGGAGGGTGCTGAGATGGGAGGCAAAGGTGCTGGTCAGCCATGATAAAACAGACCCAGGCTGGCAGGTGGGCCGGCGGGTGGGCAGACACAACATGGGCATTGCTGAGCATTATGAGTCACTGTGCTGTTGAGGAATTGAGAGAGAGAGAGACAGACAGACAGACAGACAGACAGACAGACAAAGAGAGACAAAGAGAGAGAGAGAGAGAGAGAGAGAGAGAGAGAGAGAGAGAGACAGAGAGAGAGAGAGAGACAGAGAGAGAGACAGAGAGAGAGAGAGAGAGAGAGAGAGAGAGAGAGAGAGAGAGAGAGTCTCTGCACATAACACTTCCACTGATTTTACACATACATACAAACACTCAATGCCCCATTCATTTCTCTCAATGGCTCTCTTTCCTCTGCCTTCTTATAAACCAAAAATGCACTTTATAGTGCTCTTTATCATATCATACATCAACAGAGGCGTTATTTGGGCATATTTCAGAGCATCGTCTGCAGGTGCTGGTTGTGGACATGCTTGTCAACCAAGCTGTTGAGGCACACCAAAACGGCGAGATTGTGGAATTATCTTTGGTAAGGACCCTGCCATTCTTTCTGGTTTCCTTAGGTTAAAGATAGACTGCCGAATTCCAGTTTCCAGCTACAGCAAAAATACAACAAAAATTGTGGTTAAGGTTATATGGAGAAAAAAAAGGGGGGAGGGGGGGATGTCAGTAGGTCAGTAGGTCAGGTGGAGGCCAAGAGGCCAGATTGAACAGAGCCTAACTTTTTTTACAAATATTTTTGTTAATACTTAAATAGTGGATTCCCAAAGTAATTATAGGACAGGGGAGATGTAACAGCATGTTGTTTATTGTTTACCTTCAATTTCTTTTTGGGGGTTCTTCTTTTTATATATAAAAAAAATTTGCTTTTGGGAAAAAAAGTTTAGGGTCTGCAGAAAAAAATAGGGTTGGTTGGGGTGACAACTGACCAGCAGTGTAGCCAGGCTGTTTTCCCCTTCACTTTCCTTAGTGATGTGGTGGCAAGGTCGCGGATCTGCAACATTTGTAATTTCTTCAGTTTGAAGAAAATGTTAGCGATGGAGTGCGCAACCCGTCCGTCCTGGTTTCGAAGTTCCTGCTTACAGATCTTGCTGTAGGTGATGGACTTCGCTCGCTTGTTGTTGTCGACACGGCGCTTGCCACAGAAGATTGTGGGAAAAGACTTCTCCTCACAGTCCTAGTCCAGGAAAATGGCCAGAGGGTGCTTCCCTTCACCAAGGGCAATCTTGAGTGCACGCTGGCCATGCTCTGTGAAGTCGTTGGGGTGCAACAGAGTGTCGCGACACCCACCGCCCACCTCTGCTTCTTCATTGATCTCCACCCAGTTCTTATCAACATCATCATCAGGCAGGCTGTCTTGGTTGCCGGCAACACTATTGATCTTCTCGTACATAGTTCACAAAACTATCATACATGTCAGTATTCTGTCACTACAGCCCGCTCTGTCTGACAGCGTTTCCCTAGGATGTCTACTGCGATGTATGGCAGTAGCATCAGTGGACTTTGGTGAAGGAATGTAAAGGTGCTTTTCACAACACAAACACATAAGTTCACAAAACTATCATTCATTTCAGTATTTTGTCACTACCGCCCGCTCTGTCACTGAGTTGAGTTGAGTTGAGTTGCACAATCTCTGTACATAGCTCACAACACAACCTCTATACATAGTTCACAACACAACCTCTGTACATAGTTCACAACACAACCTCTCAGCATGTGAGCCGTGTGGGCTTTACCCTTCTTGTTCAGTATTGCCGTTAGTTTTATTGCAAATGTTTAGGTGCTGTACTTGTCATCAAGAAGCATTCTTCAGACTGACAAATTAATATTCTAAGTTAGTGAGCTTTCATCAAAGGGTGAACAGCACAGCTATTGAAAAATATTGGCTCACCGGAAGTGATGTTCCCACGAATCACTACCTCTCTCGCAATTCAGCAAAACTGGCGGTCCCGTTAGATAGTGTCTTTGGTCAGAAGAAATAATTGCCAGTCTTTACAATTTATGTTTTGACTTTTTAAATTACCTTTACTTTACCTCCTATCTTGTCCTCTGTGCTGACTGTGAAATGCTTTCTCTGGCAGACAAATGAAGTGAGAGAGAGAGAAGATTCTCAAGCCATTGCAGTCACAGATGCCACCTTGGATGGTAAGTC
>JAWQFJ010000723.1:22500-37500 GCA_034096865.1 Theodoxus fluviatilis | reverse complement strand
TATCTGTATGTATTTGTCTTGAAAGGATTTCTTTGCATGAATAAGGTGCTTTCCCCCAAAGTTGGGTTCTGAGTGCCTATGCAGAACTGTGACGTACCTACCCTCCACTTTAATTTACTCAATTTGTAAATTCTTCTTTCTTCTCTTGGTCTAGGGATATGCGTGGAGGGGGGTCACACTATATAATTCATTCTCTCCCACTCTCTCACTGTTCACATAACATGACACAGTGTACGTTAATGATTTTCTTTAATGGAGTTAAATCATGAAACAAGATGAATTCTATAACCCAAAGAATAGAGTCAATCACTCAAATTAGTCAGTCTACATTCAGACTGAACGTGTAGAGTTACTCTCTCTACACCAACCCAAAGAATACAATTTCAAGGCAACTGTATACGATCAGTCATTGGACCAAAGTCAATCTACTTCTCAGAATACTTAGAGGTGTGTTTCCTCTAAACGACAATGAACTTGACTTTAGCAGGTTAATCAAAAGTCTCTTACGTAGACACGATGGGCGACGCTATTTCAGGGTTTCAAAAGTCATTTGAAGTGTACTTACAAGAGAGTCTCTCCAGGCTGACGTGTGACGCTAATTCAGAGGCGCGTCACAGATGAAATTTCATTCACATCATTTTGGTCACACAGACCATCACACACAACCTCTCTCACAAGGCTAATCCTTAGAGAGAGATTAAAACAGGCCATAAACGTGATGTGTATTCAACACAACACGACACAGCTCCACCGCTTGAGTGGAGATAGATTTTCACACTTGACACTCAGCCTAGCGTTTCGCGTAGACTGAGGGAGAATTCCACACAACGAACATTAATACAGGACTTCAGCAGATCGTCCTGTCTTCAGCAGAGGACTTGGCAGGAATTCTTCCTGCCACGCGTGATCGATGAGAGTCGATTTGATCTGGCCTCGTAGTACTGCAGGCTGTGCGCGCACGCACATGGAGATACAGTCCTTAGTTCAGGATTTTCAATGGAGGTTCTTTTACGTGTTATACCTGCACACGGAGTGGCTACGTTTCACACCCAGACTTCATGTCTTACAGGCTCGCAAGCCCCAGCGCTCACTGAATCTCACTCGCTCCTGGGTCGTCTAAAGAATCACAACAAAACCCAACTCGATCAGCCTCAGCCAATCAGATTGTCAGGAATAGCGTCATTGTCCTAGTTACCCTGAGCTGATCGTTGCAGCATTGCGCCAAACGTTGGATTTTAAAACCTAGACAAAAGTTCACAGAAGGTCAGACTGCTACGTCCAGCCAGTCTTGCATAGTTCGAAACAAGGCAGAAAATGAGGACAACTGTTTGGCATTCCCAGACAACAGAGCAGGGGGAAAAAGCTTCGAGTCCACCTGACCTAGCGCTGCACTCGGCCCAAAAATAGGACGCCGTCACGTAGGCGTTCTCCCCAGCTCTGTTAACGGCTTCAGCAGCTAACAGCCAACTCTATCGCGTTTTCAAAAACGCATTGGGAATAAAATACAAGATAGACATGTTACAAAACTACACAAAAAAATAAAAAAACAGGGGGCTTGAACCGCCACAAGAACCCTATAGTGAATAAGTTACACATGAAGACTGAATGATGAAGGCGTCTTAAACCAGAAGTTACTATTGCAAAGTATTGCAACTGGACCATTTCATAATAGTAAAAATTGTTCAGGGATTTTAATATATGTTTATTGACAAAGGTGTGTAAAACTAGAAGTTACCTTGGCAGTGAGGCTCTGTGTCATGGTTCAATCCCAGGGGCGGAAGGGATGGGAAAAAGTTTTAAAAAATAAAGTATCACAACATGTACATTTTAGGATGATGAAGATGATGATGATGATGATGATGATGATTATGATGATGGTTGGGGTGGTGGTGGTGGTGGTGGGGGTGGTGGGGGGGGGGGGGTGGGGGTGGGGGGGGGGGGTGGTGGTGGTGGTGGTAATTGTTCAGGGATATTTTACCCTAGTTGCCTCACAGCTCCAAAAATGAGGAGAACAGCTATGACCACAGCCAACATTTTTGCTCTGGCCTCTAATAAGACAGTCATGAATTACCTCTCTTCAGCCTGTCATCCTGCAGTCATAATTTTGTTACAAATATATGATGTGCCATAATGTGACACTCCACCCTTCCCACTACTTTCACACCACGCCTTGCGGCCCGAAGGCTTGAGCCAGCTGTCCAGTTCTCCTGCTTGAAGTCAACACTTGAAAGTAAGAGTAATCACTTTGTGGCTACAAGTAGAACAAAGAGTCTGCAGAGGGAAGCGGAAGAGAGAGAAGCTGGGCTCTAGCTGACATCTTGGTCACTATGGGAAAGACAGCAAGGAGTGGAGAAGGGCAGTGTGGGATATCAAGAGCAAGGCACATATGTTGTGGTTGTGTCTGCAGATGCTATCCAGGCAGATGAGCAGTTTCACCAGGAGTTCAAGCCGCCACCCGAGGGGAGCGCCACAGGCATCGGCAAGCAGGAGCAAGTCATCCCTGTGCAGGATGCGGCTCATGACCAGGAGCAGATCCAGCACAGGTCAGCCCCCTTGAATTCCATAGTTCAATTAGGGATGACCGTAGTACTTGACAAAGTAACCAACGCAAGATGGAGTTCTTGGTCTTATTAAAGTGAAGACTTTTGTTTTACAGCTTGTGCCTGATGAAGACTTTGAAAATGTTTGTATGCCATCAACTTCTTTTTAATTTTGAACGTTGTAACTTTATTCACTGTTTACAAGGACGCCACACATGAAAAAAGGACGTAAATGTATGTACATGAACAGGATCAAGACTAACATCCAGTCTTGCGACTTAAACACGCACGAATTTAGAGGCTGATCGAGTTATTCTCGAGACAGAACTGTCGGTTGCTTTCTTCGCATCCTAGTTTTAACTAAAAAGATGAAGAACTTTACCTCAAGTCAGTTATCTTCTCATTCTGGCTCCTGTTTTCTAATCTGCATAGTGACTATGAGTTCTAAATTTGGCACTTGGAATAGAGAGACAAACTTTTTCTTTTTTACTTTGAGTGACTGATAGTCAGTGTGTCTGCTCCATAGAAGTTAAAATAGCCTTTGCTTCTGATCATGCCTTGTCTGGGCTGGGTCCAGAGTGAGTCTGAATGTTCTTGGAGTTTTGGGTCACCACTGTACACAGGCAACAGGTGTGCCATGTATTAGCTGCTATTTAAGGAAAATAGTCAGTACACTTCTTCTATTGACAGTTTTATACTGACTGCAACCCTGTGTCGTAAATCTGTCCAAGCATGTAATTCTGTCTGTGTGTGAATGATACTTGGTGAACATCTACGATGCACCTACCCCTCTGAATGACTGCATTAGCTTGGGTTCAACGTCTACAACATGCCAAAGCAAAAACAAAAGCAAAAACAAAAAGTACTTTCAGGAACTTCCCTTCACTCTTGTCTACAATGTATACAAGTTCCTGGCAGCTCATCTGCCAGTGCTCTCCCCTCTTGCATGAGTACACGGTCAGCCCCTCAACCTCTACTCGCTTGTTGAAACCATGTCTTTTGACAGGCGGAGATAGTCGAGCATGCTTTGGGGTTGGACGATGTACGAGGCGCAGTGCGATGATTCTATCCCTGGGACGGGAAGAATCTGGGTTTATTAAAATGTGTGGGCTTTGACTAAGCATTGATGTTAAATTTCTCTTGATTCTATGGCATCTAAGTTCATAAGAGGAAATGCTAGTTGTGACATTTGCCTGAAATTCCTGAGACATTCATATCAGTGAAAGAATCTTCTTTGTTGAGGAGCGGTGCGAGAAAAACACTTCTTTTTTTCATCTCAAAATCGTCTTTTTGTGGTCACCTTGAAGAATCACAGGATTCCATGATTCGTGGCCAAAGTTGGAGAAATGGTTCACACGCTTTGGGACCCTGCGACGAGTGGATGCTGCACAGGATGAGGATGTTGTTTTCCTGGAGACGGAGAAAATCCTTGAAGATACATTGGCAAAGGTACAGCGAAGGGAGAGAAAATGCCAGTTGCAGATTGTGATACAACTACAATAACTTTTGAAGATTATTGATAAATTCATCTATTTACATAGATGCCTCAAAGGAACTTACTGCTCTGCAAGATTCAATACAAAAACATGTTGTATCTTGCTTTTAAAGTTGTCAGAATTGTTGAATTATGGATGGCAGTGTGTGATTTGGGGGGGGGGGGGGGGAAGAGAAAGTAAAGAATGAAAAGAAAGAGGTCTTTGTGGGATGGGGAGGTAATTCACATGAATATTAATGTTTTAAGGCCATGCAATATTTTGTGAATTGTAATGGTGATATTCAGTTGCAAACAGTGCAGATTGCTGCTTTTGTTTTTTAATTTGCTGTACACCTCAGAGCTGTTTCTCCATCTCCAGCTGCTGAACAAAGACCTTCCACCTGAAACAGAGAGCACTGAGTCAAAGCCTGAGGAGAAAGTGGAGGAGAAACCTCCAGAGGTGAGTAATGTCTTGGTTCTCGGCCTTGTTCATGAGGCTCTGCTTGCCTTGTACTATTTTCAATTATTCTTTTTACTGGGATGTCTATTTGAGACCACATACGTGTGTCATTCTTCTTTCTGATAGCTGAGGACTTCAGGCCATGGTGGGTAAACATTATATTCCAGGACGAGATTGGGAAAAGTTCAGCAAACCTTTTTTTTTTCTTTGCATAGAACTTGCCTTTGACAGTTTCAGTTATTTTATTTTACAGTGGCTATGCTGTACTGACCACCCAAAGTAATGCATTTTATTCCAGTTAAATGTTCCTGCAATCATGAGGATGTTAAGCTATAGCAAAAAATTCCCATGCAATAATATTGACCAAAGAAGCCAGTATTACTTGTCTCTTTTACTGCTTCATATTGCATGGCAACCAGAAGAAGGAAAAAAGACTCCTAAGAAATCAACCAACATGTATATAAAAATACCATTCTACAGCTATTCACAGCAAAATGTTGAAGTGACTAAATGAGAGGTTGTCCAATATGATTATTTCTATGACAGCATTATGTCTATGGCTGTCAAATATTTTCCTGCATTCCCTCTCAGCCTGATCCTAAGCCTCATAAATGGCTTGCACTACATGCAAATTTCTGTACCTGTGACTGTCATGCATTTTCATGTGTTCCCACTTAGCCTGTTCCTGAGTCCCCACCAGAGACCCCGAAGGAAACTGAGGTCAAGGAGGTGGAACCTCCCAAAAGTGGAAAAGGTGAAACCTTTGTCCATAAAGTCTCATGCCAGTGAATGGAAGCTGTTTTGTCTTTCTTCCCATTTCTCCTCATTTTTCTCCATCCGTGCCATTTTCCCCTCAAAACATTTCCCATCCCCACACATCCCCACCCCCATCCCCACACATCCCCACCCCCATCCCCACACATCCCCACCCCCATCCCCACCCCCACCCACCCCCCATCTCCCTTATCTCCACTATCACCCCTGCACCAGCTTTTCCTCCGGGAACTATTTTTTCCTCCCCTTTGTCATGCTCCGAGCACCATTTCTGTGCATATTTTGCTTACATTTTAGTAGCAGCCTTGATATGGCTGTCACTCCTGACCCATCCATCTTTTCCCTTTTTCAAATAAAACATTGGATCATTTTTTTGCCTTTATATACATCTATGAATTAATATCACCATCCAACTTTCCTACTAAGTTTCTTTTTTACCCTAATTAATTTTCCTACCCATTTTTTCGTTGCCTGTAACCTTTTCAGTACCATACCATCCATTAACGTTTACTCCTTTTGTTTCCATCTTTGAACCTTTCCTGGCTGATGGGTTTATTTAGTACAGTTAACTTGATTTTAAACTTTGCTTTCATGTTGTTTTGGGTTTGCGTTGCTCCCCTCTGCTTACCCCTCCCTTCCTGTGGCCTGACAGATACAGGGCGAAAGACAGGGACCCCCTCCAAGGACAAGGAAAAGGACAAGAAAAGTAAAAGTGCAAGTAGCAAGAAATCTGAGAAAAGTCAAGGTGATTTTTGAGAACAAAGTCTCTTTTGGAAGCCTCTTGCTGTCTAAGAATGGTTCTGTGAATGATCCAGGCTGCATGGGGCATTTTTCCTGCTGAAGATTTCTTTGTCTGAGTATATCCAAGACAACTTTGTAGGCCACAAATCTTCAGGTCTATGTGTCCTTTTTTAAACTGACAACTTTTCATTACTTTTTTTGTCTGTAGTGAAGTTTATCAAAATGAACCATTGAGGCCTGGGGTTATTTTGAAATGTTTATTCAGTAACACATTATGTGTTGTTTTGAATGATCTATTATGACATCTAAAGAGTTATCTCTTCAGAAATGAAGTAAGACACTCAAAGCTGATATGCATGAAAAAAGATATTATTAAATAAACATTTTTATCTATAAATGAATATTTTCCATTCCATCATATAATCTGTTCTGGAAAAACCAATTTGTGTTCATTAGTGATGCATATGTATATGTTACACTCGAATATGAAAATATGCAGTGTATTCTTATCCTTCTAGTGTCGTAGATATAAGCAATAGGAACTTTACTTTGGTCAGGTATTCCATTTGGCAACTTCATGCTATTCAAAGGATATGTTGTAGTGTAGTTCCATATCTGAAGGAGCGCCTGTGCTTTCTACCTCCAGCCGACAGCAAGGGTAAAGGCGGGAAAGGGGGCAAGAAGAGCAAAACCCCCGAGCCAGAGCCTGAACCGGAGCCTGAAGTGCCTGCCGGTCCTCCTCCTCCTGAACCAGGCTCCGCTGAGTGGGAGTTTGTTGACATGCCCATCGAAATGGTAAGAATTTGTGGTAGTAATCTGAGTGTTGCCATGCCCATTGAAATGGTAAGAATTTGCAGTAGTAATCTGCGTGTTGCCATGCCCATTGAAATGGTAAGAATTTGCGGTAGTAATCTGAGAGTTGTCATGCTCGTTGAAATGGTAATTAATTTGCAGTAGCAATTTGAGTGTTCCCATGCCCATTGAAATGGTAAGAATTTGCAGTAGTAATCTGAGTGTTACCATGCCCAACCAAATGGTAAGAATTTGCAGTACCAATTTGAGTGTTGCCATGCCCATTGAAATGGTAAGAATTTGCAGTAGTAATCTGAGTGTAACCATGCCCATCCAAATGGTAAGAATTTGCAGTAGTAATTTGAAGAAATTTAAACTAATTTTTATGTTTTCCATTAATACTTACCAGTAGACAACCAGTGATATTATGACCTTTCGACCTCGAAAAAAGAATTTGCAAATTCTTACCACACGTGCCTGCCTGCATCGGCCAATCCGATTGCTTGATACACCAGCAGGAAGGCTGTGGCAAGGGAGGCAACTCCCAATGCCCGCGCCTGTAATGTGTATATAAGCTGCAGCCAGGCACGCTCCATTCTCTTTGACAAATGCTGAGATAACTCGAGTAATGCACAAACGGGGAGGTGGGTGGGACAGTAAGTTGTCTACTGGTAAGTATTTCAGGAAAACATAGAAATTAGTTTAAATTTCTTTAAGTTTTCCATCTATACTAACCAGTAGACAACCAGTGATATGATTACCCAGCAAAGGGTGGCAGGTTGTGCATAAACACCTAACCAAACAAAAAACCACACACCATCAAATATGAACAGCCGAACCCGCAACAACCAACTTGTTGATGCCAACGTGTCGTTGAGACAACGAACTCTAACATCCGCAGTAGTGGCGTGTGAAAACACAGTCACTGCGCCAGAAGTCCGCCCTCAGAAGGTGAGCCAAAGAGACATTCTTGGCAAACGCGACCGAGGTGGCAACGTGAGGAGTTTAAAAGTCCTCGAGGCACCAGCAGGAGGATCAAGCACCGCGTTCTTGTACACATCAGCGATCAAAACACGACCCAGCAAGAAAAGTACGTCCTAGACACCTCGGCCTGACTCTGTGTAAGGGGCAGAAACAGTCTCCGTGTCCGCAGACGACGGGACGCCAGACAACCGTAAGAGAACGCACCAGACAACACCAAGAGAGAGACTGGAAAGCACACGACTCCAGTGAAACAAACCTGAACCAAAAAGAAAACGGAGCAGCAGATGGCCCATCCTACAGTGGAGGAGAGATCTGACGAAGTGGAAATGAAACGAAACAATGAACGAGCCAAGTGAACCTGTGTCCGACAAAAGCCAAGCCGAACGTTCAACAAGTGAACATGCGGCTGGCCAATTCCCGAACGAGGTTGCACGAGAGTGCCCGCTGAGAGACGGAGCTCGAGGAGCTCCTCATCTGCCAGAGCCAGCAGAACAGGGAACCAGGGAGCACCAGGCCAGAAAGGCGCGACTCGGATCATGCGAGGATGCTCCAGGGCGACCTGGACCAACCTACAAGAACAAGGCACGTGGAAGGGAAAGCATAGACTTCCATGCCCGACCACGACCTAGCAAAGGCACTCGGCCGAGAGCCCTTGGATCGTGCAAAGGCGAGAAGTAACATGGCAAACGCGTGTGGAAGCAGGTGGCAAACAGATCCACCATCACTTGCCCTAGCGAAGCCACAACCAACCGTCCGGGTACATCCGCAAACGAACTCCCCTGCCTCTCACTAACATCGCCAACTGCTTGGTGACCTTGATGAAAAAGAGGCAGGAGACAGACCGTACGAAAGGGAAAAAGAACCGGAAAAAAAATCCGTCCCCCCAGACGAAGCGCAGAAACTTCCACATGTCCAGAAGCATGGAAGTACGCAACCTGCATATCCAATGACGTGGCAAAATCGCCGGGGCAGATTGCATCATGCACCGACCTGGCAGACTCCATCTGAAAGGCATCCGCAAACAGACTTGTTCAACCAGAGCGGTCTAGAGAGAGTCCACAGACAGAGAGCGATAGGAGTGTTGGTCGGACGACTCAACGTCCCACCTCTCTTCCACAGCCGCATTGGAACCATGGTCCGAGAACCGTGTGCGCCAACTTGCTGGGCTCGGCTCTGGTCGGTCTAGACTCGACTCCCCGCAGGGAGAAACACAGTCGACGACCACGGAGCCAGAGGAGAAAACAGACCCATGACCGCCCCGCCCCGCCCCGCTCAGCCTTCCGGGAGCACAGGGGCGGGGCACAGAGAACGACGGGAAGGGAGGCGGCGTGTTCACCGGACCAAACAGTGTCTGCTGACAGGCTGGTAGCAACGCTCTTCCAGAGGCCCCACCTCAAACTCGACCTTGCGGGAGTACAGGGGCGGGGCACAGGGCAGCGCACGGGAAGGGGAAGGGGGGGGAGGGGGGAGGGAGTCGGACGACTCAACGTCCCACCCCTCATCCCCAGCCGCATTGGAACCATGGTCCGAGAACCGTGTGTGCCAACTCGCTGGGCTCTGAGCCGGTCGTCAAGACTCGCCTCCCCTCCGGGAGAAACACAGTCGACGACCACCGAGTCAGAGGAGAAACCCGACCCATGCCTGTGCTTCACCGCCCCGCTCGACCTGGCGGAAGTGCAGGGGTGTGGCATCAGGGCTGCACATGCGGACTGGACCAAACAGCGTCTGCTGAACGACCGGTGGCAACGCTCTGCCGTGACCCGACCGCAGAGCTCGACCTCGCGGGAGCGCGGTGGGGGTGCCGCACCGCCCTGCGTGACCTGCCGGGAGCGCAGGGGCGAGGCACAGGGGACCGCACGGGAAAGGGGGGCGGCGTGCTCACCGGACCAGACAGTGTCAGCTGAATGGCTGGGAGCAACGCTCCGCTGTGGCCCCATCGCATAACTCAACCTCGTGGGAGCGCGGCGGGGGTGCCGCACCGCCCCGCTCGACCTTTTGGAAGCGCAGGGGCGGGGCACAGGGGACCGCACGAGGCGGGGGGCAGCATGATCACCGGACCAGACAGTGTCAACTGAATGGCCGGGATCAAAGCTCCGCCATGGCACCACCGCCGAGCTCGACCTCGCTGGAGCGCGGCGGGCGTGCCGCACCGCCCCGCTCGACCTTTTGGAAGCGCAGGGGCGGGGCACCGGGGCAGGGGGCGGCGTGATCACCGGACCAGACAGTGTCAGCTGAATGGCTGGGATCAACGCTCTGCCGCAGTCGGACCGCAGCGCTCAACCCGTGGGGAGCGCGCAACCGCCGATCGGAACGCCCAATACGTACCTGTCCGAACTCGACCTGGGGGAGAGCGGGACCGCCTGGCGTCAGAGTGCCGCAGCGCAGCACCTTCCGAGAGCGCGGGAATGGGCCACATCTGATCATATGAAACGTCCCAGTCTGAGCCGACCGGCTTGTACTCCTGCCCAGGAGCATGGGGACAGGAACCACAATACCGGGCAAGGCAGGTCTCAGCTAGACCAGGCTGACCCGACCAGTCGGGCACGTGGAGAGGAAGACTGAAACCAAAACAACACTGTGATCTGACCCATGAGAAACAACCGACCCACCGGGAGAGGAGATATCAGAATACTCCTGTCCCACTGGCCCGGGGGAGACCCGCCAGAAGAGAGAGGCCTTGAGCCGAAAACCCCGAGGGCTCACTCCCACCAGCAGAGAAAGCAACCATCGACTCAGCCACAGAGGCGACCGTTGCAGTAGACTGCGTGGTGGAACCGCAACAGCAGCGTGCGAAACAAAACGTCCGCCGCTATACCTGCCGACACAGGCAAAGACGTGGCCGCACACGAAGTAGACCTACGCGTGGACGACGAAGCAGAAGGACGAGTAGAAGCATGCGGTCGTAGTGAGCGCGTTCTCCCCTCAGCCCCCGACCTCGCTGCCCCAGACGTGTCGACTCCAATATCCCGCACACGACCCGCTTTGGGAAGTTCCGCCATGACAGGAACTCGGTGTAGACACACCGATGCCGAGAAAAGGCGAACACCCCCACACAACAAACGCACAGACAAGCAAGCAGCAACACACAAGCAAGTCGACGCAAGCCTGATAAACAATGACACGCCAACTCAACAAAGAACAGCGGAGCGAGCACCAAATTTACCAGGCGAACAAAACATGCGCGGCACAGAGGGTGTGGGGCGGGCTAGAAAGAAAAAAAAACGCCCCTACCACACCAGCAGAGAGCAAACGCCCAGCCACAGAGTCCACCGTTTGAAGCAGACCGCATGTTGGGCATAGCAACAACCACATGCGCAGACTGAAACTCCGCAGCGCCACCTGACAACACAGGAAAAGCCGCGGGAGTACGCAAAACCGACCGACGCGTGACCGCAAGAGAAGGAATGAGAGCAGAAACACTCACTCGTAAGAAGCAAGAATTCCTCCCTCCCCCCGACCTCGATGCCCCCGCTGTGCCTACGTGATAAGTGCGCACCCTTCTAACACGCGCAGCGTGAAGGAGGGCCGCCATTAACGCTCACAGCAAGGTGCCAGACCCGAAGCTCGGGAATGGCGCACAGCGCAGCAACAACAGCGAACTCGAATACAACCAAACAAGCGAACCCACCACCCAGTTGTACTTGCACGACGAGCAACGACACGCCAAACACACCCGAGAACTAGCGCTTGCACTGAATGTGCAAGCGCCCAATTCCCAAAACGCACAAACAAGCGTTCAACGGACGCAAAGAGCCGCAACCTCCCGAACCGAGGCGTGGAAGGCGAAGCAGGAGTGCGAGAAGAGCATTCGCGTTCGTAATGAACAAGAACGCCTCTCAAACTCCATATCCGCCCCAACCACCAGGTGTACGCCATTCCTAGCACACGAAACAGTGTACGCGGCGCATTCCGCCATTAACGAGTCTGGTAGCCATGCCACCATCCTTGAAAAAGAGCGAACAGCCACCGAGAAAAGCGCACGCAAGACAAGCAAAACTGCATGCAAAACCCCAGCCAGCCTCACGCGCACTGAAAAAAGCGGCACACGCTAAAGCAACAGCAACACAGCGCATGCACTCAACAACCCAGCTAACACACTGCTGCACAAAGCGTCCTTTTTTTAAAACGGACTCAAACAGCGGCAACAGAGAAAACTTCCCTCAACTCCAGTGAAGGGAAACTGCAAACTCCTAAAGCCACACAAAGTAGACTCGAGGTAATCCAAGCACTAGTACTCCATAGTGCCAGCAAAAAAAGTCAAAGAGAATGGAGCGTGCCTGGCTGCAGCTTATATACACATTACAGGTGCGGGCATTGGGAGTTGCCTCCCTTGCCACGGCCTTCCTGCTTGTGTATCAAGCAATCGGATTGGCCGATGCAGGCGGGCACGTGTGGGTAAGAATTTGCTCATTCTTTTTTCGAGGTCAAAAGGTCATAATATCACTGGTTGTCTACTGGTTAGTATGGATGGAAAACCTGAGTGTTGACATGCCTATCAAAATGGTAAGAATTTGCAGTAGTAATTAGAGAATTTCCATGCCCATCACAATGGTAAGAATTTACAGTAGTAATTTGAGAGCTTCCATGCCCATCGAAATGGTAAAAATTTGCAGTAGTAATATCAGTGTTGCCATGCCTATGGAAGTGGTAGGAATTTGCAATAGTAATGTGAGTTTTGCCATGCCCATTGAAATGGTAAGTGTAGTGTTGCAATGCCCATTGAAATGGTCAGTATATCCAGTGTGGAAGACTGTAGTAATGAAAGTGTTGCCATACCTATATGGTAAGTTTACCAAGTTGTGATACTAATGTTGATATACCTATTAAATTTTAATGCAGAGTGCTCCTGTGCCCTTTCAAATGGTACGTGTAGAGCGTAGTAATTTGTGTGTTGCTCTGCCCACTGAAATGGTAGATGATGTGTTGCTGTGCCCATTGAGATGGTAAATTCATAGTAATAATACTAGTGTTGACGTGCCTATTGAAATTATAGGCTTATGGATTGTTGATGCACTGATATATACTAATATACACACCTGATGAACGCTCTATGAGCGGAAACAGTGTGTGCTTCTTGTTGTCGACCACAACCAGTGCCTGAGGCAGGCCTACCTACCTATATCTTTCTCTTTGATGCACTGATTTATTACAGAGTGGTTATATGAGTGTTGACATGTCCATGTAAATGGTAGTTATTTTGTGCTATCTGCTTATCAGAAAATGTTTATGAGATTCATTGCATTTCAGGACCTTGCCAAAATCCTTGCTGAATACTGGGAAACTGTGGAAAATGCATATGTGGACAATGCCAAGACTGTGTTCCGAAATGTCAGAACGGAACGAGAGGACATTTACAGATACTTCTTCAAAATTAGGTGAGTCCCCCGTCTGGACAGTTTCAGTTTACCTATGTCTTGGTGCTATCATGCAAAGCCCACTACACTAAAGCATGCAAAAAAACAAGCATGTGTCCAGACACACACATTCCCTGGAGGATCTGCTGGGCTAAAACAGCTATCCTCTGTGAAACAGAATCCTTTATCATCAATGATTTTTTGTTGATGAATAAGATTTAGGAAGGGAGCTCAATTAGGTCTCACAAATAAGACAAATCTATCAAAGTGTGACAACTATGATTTCTTGGGGAAAATATCTTTGTGCCCAAGTACATCTGAATGCTCACACTTAATTGGAGGTTTTCTAACCATGGTGAATTTGTGATGGCATGAGGTATTTTGGATGCTGAACATCATATGACTTTTTGTTTTCCATACAAAGATACAAAGATTTTATATTTATTTTGGTCCCCCTTTTTTGTATTGCAGGAAAGACTTCTTGGCTTATCTTCAAAGGCCTGACCACAAGCAGGAATTTGTGGAAGCATGGCAGAAGGTATTACTTTTCTCTTTTCCTATGCTGGTGCTCATGTTTTTGACTCACATGCGTTTCGTCCGTCCGGGCGTTCGTTTAAAACTTTAACGTTGGATTTTTCTCGGAGACTATTTCGTCTATCAACACCCAATTTGGCATGATGGTGTATGATGACAAGGCCTCAAAAAGCATACATAGTGACTTGACCTTGCTTCAAGGTCAAGGTCGCAGGGGCCATAAATGTTGTCTAAAAAACAGCCATTTTTCACATTTTCTCAATTTTCTCTGAAGTTTTTTAGATTGGATACCTCATCTATACATGGTATATAGGGCAAAGTAAGCCCTATCTTTTGATACCAGTTTGGTAGACCTTGCTTCAAGGTCAAGGTCACAGGAGCTCTTCAAAGTTGGAGTGTATACATATTTTGAAGTGACCTTGACCCTGAACTATGGAAGATAACTGTTTCAAACTTAATAATTATGTGGGGCACATGTTATACTTTCATCATGAGACACATTTGGTCACATATCATCAAGGTCAAGGTCACTTTGACCCTAATGAAATGTGACCAAAATGGGGTAGTGAACCACTAAAAGTTACCATATCTCATGGTAGAAAGTGCCAATAAGCACCATTGTGCTTCCTATGTCTTGAATTAACAGCTTTGTGTTGCATGACCTGAATGACCTTGACCTTGGGTCAAGGCCACATGTATTTTGGTAGGGAAAATGTGTAAAGCATTTCTTAGTGTAGTGTATGATGTCATTGCTAGGTGTAGTTGATTGGCCTTGACCTTGAAGGTCACCTGAAAGTCAAGGTCATGTAAAGGTCAAGGTCAAGCATGTGAGTCGTATGGGCTTTGCCCTTCTTGTTTAATTATTATTTTGAATTGCAAATTGTCACATTTCACGAGAGATTTTCCTTGAATGTGAACTTTTTCTATGAATATTGTTTGAAAACTCTGTTGTAGTTTTATGATGGAGCAAACTTCACCAGTCCTGATGATTTTTGAGTAATTGCACTGTGCTGTCCTGGATAAGACAATTCAGAAACACATCTGCTGAAGGATTCCAGGCACTTGGGCTTACGCTAACCACAACCCAACACTAAGCCCACCTTCCCCCCTACTCCCCTCCACCACTCCCCCTACCCTAACCTTAACGCAATTCCTAATCATAACTGTAGCCCTAATCTCACCCTAACCCTCCAAATCCTAACCTGAAACCCTATCCCTTCTGTAACCCTCACCCATAAGTGACAACCATCTGCAGAAGACATACCCACGAATCTTGCCATCGTCATTGCTGTCATTCATTGCTCACTGCAGGAGTACAACCGCGTGCCGGATGACATGAGAGATGAT
>JAWQFJ010000723.1:10000-20000 GCA_034096865.1 Theodoxus fluviatilis | reverse complement strand
GATGCTATTCATTATCTGCATTCTTCTTATAGCTAAAAGCCAATGGAGTCTCTATCAAGGTAAAATACATGTTAAGTTTGTTTTCTGGTTAGATTTCTGAATGTGACCATGCTTTAAAAAAAATGTTTTTAAACTCTTCAAACTAAACATTTCACCATTTTTTGAAGCATTATAGAAGTTGTTAACACATAGTAAAAAATGGAGGTGGGGGTGGGGTGGTAGGAGGACTGAGTACTGGAATGTCATTGTGATGTGTTTCATCTACACTTGATGCTATGAACTGGTGTTATATTCACATGTTCCTGTTGCTTTTACACATTAAAAACCTATCATTTTAACATTTGTTTGTTTACAAGTGTTTTCCTCTCTTTCTTTCCTTAGAGTTTGAGGCAAAGACTATATTCTAACTATATAATCTTTGGTTGAGGTTACAGAAAAATTTCTGAGACAGATGGGATGGGTTCTAGATGGTGGAAAGTGTTTAGCATGACAGGTGATACAGCTGAATCAGTAAAGTACACACACATGTACATACCCTTGCATGCTCTCACACTTACACACTTACACACATGTACACATGCACACACACACAAACAGGCACACACACACACAAATGCACACAACTCACATGCATGCATGTGCACATGCACACACAAACACACACACACAGATACACACACGCACACACACACAACACACACACACATGCACACACACTTGCATACACACACACACATGCACACACACTTGCATACACATACACAAATACACAAACGTGCGTGCACATGCGCCAACACAAAAACACATACACACATGCACACGCACACATATGCATCTTCTCACATACATACAGACACACTATGCACATACACACACACACAACACACATATGCACATGCATGCACTCAAGGAATGACATAATATGTGTAGGAGGATAAACATTGTAAGCTCACTAAAATTCTGGTTCTTTTAGCATATGTTTGCATTTCAGTTGCTTGACATGATGCAGCTGAAAAAACAGGTACAAATTGACAAGATTTACACTGTCCTTTCTCACTTAACTGTTCACATTTGTTGTTTGTTTTTTTTTAACTTTCTGACCCTTTCTATGAAACTGTTTTTTTTTCTTCTTGTTTTCTCTTGCTTGCTAGCTGAAAGTTATGTTCTTCATCAAATGTATTCAAGAAGTTTTCTTTTGTCCAACTTATTCTAAGGGAGACCATTTGATGCACAGCTTCAAGAATGGAAAATTACTTCCCTTGGATGCAAGATTCTCTCTCTCTCTCTCTCTCTCTCTCTCTCTCTCTCTCTCTCTCTCTCTCTCTCTCTCTCTCTCTCTCTCTCTCTCTCTCTCACACACACACACACACACACACACACACACACACACACACTCACTCAATCACACACTCACACACACACACACACACACACACACACACACACACACACACACACACACACACACACATCACTCACCCCACTCACTCCCTCCCTCCCTCCCTCCCTCCCTCCCTCCCTCCCTCCCTCCCTCCCTCCCTCACGCATGCACGCACGCACACACACACACATGCACCAACAGTCACATGCTTACACACACACATTCACACACACGCACGCACACACACACACACACACACACACACACACACACACACTCACGCACACACACACTCACGCACACACACACACACACACACACACACACACACACACACACACACACACACACACACACACACACACACTGGAATTCGCCAACACTTGTGTGCTTACACACACACACACACACACACACACACACACTGAAATTCACCAACACTTGTGTGCTTACACCCACACACACACACACACACACACTGACATGCACCAACAGTCACATGCTTACACACACATACACACACACACACGCACACACATATTTACGCACACACACACACACACACACACTGACATGCACCAACTCTCACATGCTTACACACACATACACACACACACGCACACACATATTTACACACACACACACACTTTTACACACACATACTCACACACACACACACACACACTGACATGCACAAACCCTCACATGCTTACACACACACACACACACACACACATGCACACCCACACACACACTCACACACACACACACACACACACACTCACACACACACACACACACACACACACACACACACTCACACACACACACACACACACACCTACACACACACACACACACTCACACACACACACACACACACACACACACACACACACACACACACACACACTCACACACACACACACACACACACACACACACTCACACACACACACACACACACACACACACACACACACGCGCGCACACAGAGGGTGCTAGATCTTCCAGTTAGAATTGTCACAGGGTCTCTAGCATTCTTCAAGATTTAAACCACACTTTGCAATCTAATCAAAATTAGATTTAGTTTTTTCATTTCCCAAAATTTGTCTAGTTTCAAACTAAATGGGTGCACCATCTCACCACAGCTTCCCATCAGGAGAGCAGAGTCACCGGACATGGAGGCAGTGATCAAGGAGATCATAGCTGCCACGCCGTCTTATCCTGATGTTGCCACAGCTGACCGTTCCAAGTCACCCAAGGACCGACAGAAAGCAGATTCACCAAAGTCCCCAAAAGACAAGTCGCCCAAATCGCCAAAGGACCGGAGGAATTCCCGCTCTCCATCAGCCAAGCAGAAGAAGGGTGCAGAGCCTGAGCCTGAAGTAGAGCGGAAAAAGTAAGGACAGTATAAAAAAACAGAAGTAAGCTTTCTGTGTTGTTTTTTTACAAAAAGAAAAGGAAATGAGCCTGCAAAGAAAAAGATAGCTAAGGACATGTGTAGCATTCTGCGTCTTGTTGTGTTAGTTTGATGGCGTTTGTGTTGATGTGTTTGTGTTGTTATGTCTAGTTAATTTGATCTTGTTGTGTTGTCTGTTGTTGTGTTGTGTTGTGAAGCGTTGGGCTGAGAATTTACTCAGGATGGCTGAGGTTTATTATTTCATGAGGGTTTTGTTTGTACATCAATGAGCATGTGTGTGTGTGTGTATAAATTGTTGGATTTCGTGTAATATCCATTGTTTTTCCGACATCATAGATGAATCTCCTCTGTTCCTTCATTTGTCTTAAACACCAAGCAGGTTATGAGCACTAATGGGAATCACTAGTTTCTCTAAATTGGGAAAAATTACCACATGCCATTGTGACGAACTGTGATATCATTGGGTTTGTTTGCTCGTTTTTTTCCTCCAGGGTGGACATATCGGAGCTTCTAACATCCACCAAGTAAACATTTCTCAAATTTGTTTATGCATGCATGCATGCTGTTGCTGTCTTTGATACTTTGTAGAATATTTTGCTGTCCTTGCTTATTGTATGAGCATCTAAATTTCTTTTTCTTTTTTTGTGACATTTGCAAAGGGTTTACTCATTTTAATTATATCGGGATTTTATTTCTCTCTTTGACTTTTTTCTCAGTAACCATGTGCAGTTATTTGATTATTTTTTTGTTGATAAACTTTGTGGTATTCACCCACTGCAGTTTTTTGTTTGTTTGTTTGTTTGATAGGTTTAAAAAAAAGCATAATGAGTGCAGTGGCAAACAGTAAAATGGATGTATTGCTGCCCAAAGTTACCATTTCTTGTTCTGAGTGACTTTGTGGTTTTTCCATGTAAACTGCGTGTATACCACACGAAAAATATCCCTTGGTTTAAATGTTTTCTGCTCCTGAATTGCAATAAGCTACTTTGGGTCTGTTCTTTAAAATGTTCATCCATCAATATGGAGCAGTTCCCATGTCAGATGCCAACTACAGCTAGTCATAGCTTGCATGAGGAAAAGATTCTGGTGCAGCTTGTAATTAAGCCTGCAGAAATCTGTCTGTCCTCTTTGCAAGATTCTCCTTGACTAATGAATGCATAGGAGTGCTTGGTGAAGGCTTTGGTTTTAACTGAACCTGTTTTAGAGAGTCTGATTCTTCCAAACTCTCTATGTTGAATGCGTTGCAGGTTTATGCAAATAACTTGCATAATATATCCTCCTAAAAACATTCAAATCTTCATTCCTGTCATTCATTTCAGAATTGGGTGTGAGGAAGATTTTTCCCTCTTCAACATGTTGCTTTTTATTTCCATACTCACCTTTGGGGAAAAAACAGGGGGAAAAATTTGGAAGAGATTTTGTCTGTAAGATCTTTGAGCAATAGCAGAAAGAATAATGTTGTCTGCCTCTCATTTGAAGAAAAGGTAGCTTCCCCTCTCTAATATTTGAGCATTTTCAGTCCACAGATTTATGTACAGATTTATTTGCATGTTGAATTATAAAATGTCATATCCCAAATTTGCCTCAATTGACTAAGCACAGATTTTCTGCCCTGTATGTGCAAGACGCACTATGATCAACAACAGGGCATTTACATTCAACACAATGCATGTGAAATTTTGTTACCTTGTCTGTCTCATAGTGTTGTGTCAAATCACATACTGCTGCCAGCAAGCTGCTAAGCTTTGACCTTTTGGGTTTGCATGGTGAACAGCTACTGGTATCTGTCTGAAACTCCTGTGGAGTCCGTAGGCTGGCATATCCATTTTCTGTGCTGCAGGATTCCCCTTGTGCCTCGGCGCCCTGTCTCACCAGACCCCGACTCTAAGCCTGGCACCACCAAGGGCAAGGACGTGAAGGGCAAGGCCCCTGGCAAAAAGAGCGGAATAGAGGATGGCACAGGAGCAGACAGTCCGATGCCTCCTGCGGACCCCGACGAAAAGCTCGTTTATGATGCATCACAGGCTGGAATCATGGCCCTCAGAGAAATTGTGAGTCTGGCTGTGCTGTGCTGTGCTGTGCTGTGCTGTGCTGCGCTGTGCTGGGCTGTGCTGTGCTATGCTATGCTATGCTGGGTTGGGTTGGGTTGTTATAGTGCACTGTTTGTGTTGTGAAGACATGAGTGCTGCGGCATGGTCTCATGCACAGCATTGTAAATGTTGTTAGGTTGTTGTGACGGAAATGCTGACTGAAAGAAAAGAAATATAAATGAGAAAAACACACATGGGAGAAAGGCTTTTGAAACAGGGAAGCATAGTCTAGTCATCTTTATTATGTCCTCTTTTTTTCTCCTCCATCATTATCAGTAGTTATGTGACTATCATAGAGTTGTTATGATGTTGACTTTTTATTATTGTGTCTTTCTGTTTTCTTTCCATACATTCAAAGTATGTTCAATGAATCTCTTTTGTTTCAAGTAAATTTGTGATTGCCCTCAGCTCAGTTTTCCAACCTAACATTCCTACTAAGTAAACTTTTAGATTTATTATCACAACCTGGGCCCATATTCACAACGGCGATTTATCTTTTTTACACTCGATTTATCCCCTAGCCCCGCGTTATCTTGATCGGTTAGATAAGGTACGCTCGTCAGAGGATCCTAGGTTGCGCTTTGCTATATATACTGGTTTCCAGCCAAGGGAGAGCGGAACAGGCAGTTGGAATCGTCTGAGTTTAGAGATAAATCGGAGTTAAAATAAATCGCCGATAAATCGCCGTTGTGAATATGGGCCCAGCTCAATTACAACTAGAAATAAATAATGATATAGTTTTAAAAACTTGGTCCATTTCCTCTAGGCATACCATCCCCCACCCCCACCCTCACCCACCCACCCACCCACCCACCCACCCACCCACCCACCCACCCACCCACTCCAAGTTACAACATACAGTAAGTGAGTAACATGGCAAAATGAATAGGGTTAATAGGTAGGCCTGTTTTGTTTTTTTCTTTCTTCTTTCTTTTTCTTTTAGGAGGCTAGACTGAGAATGTGCACATTTGTGTGCGTGTGTGTGTGTGTGTGTGTGTGTGTGTGTGTGTGTGTGAATGTGTGTGTGAAGAAAGGTCACTGTGACGTACACAAATCATGAAACAAAATGAATTCTATAACCCAAAGAATAGAGTCAATCACTCAAATTAGTCAGTCTATCTGCAGACTGAACGTGTAGAGTTACTCTCTCTACACCAACCCAAAGAATACAATTTCAAAGCAACTGTATACGATCAGTCATTGGACCAAAGTCAATCTACTTCTCAGAATACTTAGAGGTGTGTTTCCTCTAAACGACAATGAACTTAACTTTAGCAGGTTAATCAAAAGTCTCGTACGCAGACACGATGGGCGACGCTATTTCAGTGTTTCAAAAGTCATTTGAAGTGTACTTACAAGAGTCTCTCCAGGCTGACGTGTGGCGCTAATTCATAGGCGCGTCACAGATGAAATTTGTCCAAGAATACCGGTCTTTTAGACCCACACATACACTCTCGCTCTCCAGGCTACTCCTGGGAAGAAGCGAGCTCAAAAGGCCATAGACATTGGTGTCACACAGTGACACACCACTTGACACTCACTCAGCCAGAATTTCCTCTTTGACTGAGGGAAAACATCTTGCGACGAAAATAACGGCAGGATTTTGTGAGGATCGATCGTTCCTCCTAAAGTAGGGACTCTGTTCTTCAATCCATTACTCAGATGATTGATGGGTTCCAGCTGCAACACCTAGCTGCGTCTATTCGATCTGGACTTGTACAGTTATAGTCCAACAAGATGTGCGCACACATAGAATTTCTGCTCTTAGTATAACAGTCAGATGATCGACGAATTCGGACTTTGCGGGAGTTCATTCACGTGTCTCTTTTCAACACATACGGAGTTTCCACACTCAGACAAACCACTTCTGTTCAGCTCGCAAGCTCAACCGCCCACTCATGGGCTACTATCCTTGTGATACAGGATTCTTGAGAGATTCTTTTACGTGTTATACCTGCACACGGAGTGGCTACTATTCACACTTAGACATCACGTCTTTCCGGCCCGCAAGCCCAATGCTCACTGAATCTCACTCGCTCCTGCCTCGTTTAAAGAATCATCACAAAGCATACTCTTGACCAGCCTCAACCAATCAGATTGTCAGGAATAGCGTCGTTGTGCTAGTTACGTTGAAAATGGTCATTGAGGCTGATTGCGCCAAACGTTGGGTTTTAAAAACCTGGACATAACCCAGACAGATAGTTCACGAAAGGTTAGACTGGCAATTCCTATCAGACATTGTATTTTAAACAGTATGGGAAAATAGGGCGCCTAGTCGACATTTTGAACCGCCCAGACAATGAGAACAACGATCGACTCATCAGACATCACGTACGCGTCTACCTCGCCCTGCTAACAGCTCTAGCAGCTCACCGCCAACTCGATCGCATTTTCAAAAACGCATAGAGAATAAAATACAAGGTAGACATGTTACAAAACTACACAAAAATAAAAACAGGGGGGCTTGAACCGCCACAGTCACATATCTAGAATATTTATCTGAACATAGTGCAAATTTCTCATTTTTGACTCACATGCGAAGCAAAAGTGAGTCTATGTACTCACCCGTGTCGTCCGTCCGTCCGTCTGTCCGGGCGTAAAAAACTTAAACGTTGGATTTTTCTCAGAGACTATTAAGTCTATCAACACCAAATGTGGCATGATGGTGTATGATGACAAGGCCTCAAAAAACATACACAGTGACTTGACCTTGCTTCAAGGTCAAGGTCACAGGAGCCATAAATGTGGTCTCAAAAACAGTCATTTTTCACATTTTCCCAATTTTCTCTCACGTTATTGAGAATGGCGACCTTAGCTACAAGTGGTATATAGGGCAAAGCAAGCCCTATCTTTTGATACCAGTTTGGTTGACCTTGCTTCAAGGTCAAGGTCACAGGAGCTCTTCAAAGTTGGAGTGTATACATATTTTGAAGTGACCTTGACCCTGAACTATGGAAGATAACTGTTTCAAACTTAATAATTATGTGGGGCACATGTTATACTTTCATCATGAGACACATTTGGTCACATATCATCAAGGTCAAGGTCATTTTGACCCTTATGAAATGTGACCAAAATGGGGTAGTGAACCACTAAAAGTGACTATATCTCATGGTAGAAAGTGCCAATAAGCACCATTGTGCTTCCTATGTCTTGAATTAACAGCTTTGTGTTGCATGACCTTGGATGACCTTGACCTTGGGTCAAGGTCACATGTATTTTGGTAGGAAAAATGTGTAAAGCATTTCTTAGTGTATGATGTCATTGGTAGGTTTAGTTGTTTGACCTTGACCTTGAAGGTCACCTGAAGGTCAAGGTCATATAAAGGTCAAGGTCAGCCATGTGAGTCGTATGGGCTTTGCCCTTCTTGTTTTCACTGAAAACAGGTTCTATTAATTTAATACTTCAATAATGCTCTTTTACCTTAAGGTTTTGTTTTTTTGACTCACATGCGAAGCAAAAGTGAGTCTATGTACTGTTTTTTTTGTTGTTTTTTTAAATACTTGTGTCTTTATTCAAAATAGCACCGAAACGCGTACAATAAAAGGTTTGAGCAGCAGTCGAAAGGCGAAAGGGACGCTAGAAAGAGTTCTAACACCGAAACGCGTACAATCAAAGTTTGAGCGGCAGTCGAAANNNCTCAGACACTTCACAGCGTAGCCGAGCAGACTTAACAGCGCGTCCATAGACAAATTCAAAACCTGTCAGACTGCGTCGATTACTCACATGTTAAGTCCAGGCTGCCAGCGGTGCAGATAGTCCTAGTACTCCACAAATATCACAAGTGGCATTGACAGGAATCCGTGTGTGCAAGCAGATGGCAAAACAAGCCCACAAAGTCACTGAACATAGTTTTTTTTCACAGGGCGAATTTTCAAGCTGCCGCCATTCAAGGTTTTTTTCCTCTTTTTTTCCCAGATTGAAAACAAACATAGATTCGGCAGGATGAAATAGGGTCTGTCAGGTTACCATAACCACAACTTTTTTTCTTTTGGGGGGCTTATGAGTTTGATGCATATAATTATGGCCTCTCATTGCAATGCTATGCCTACAGTTTAGTGCTGAGCTGGCCGCCAGAGAGGCAGAGGAGGAGGCTGAAAGGCAGCTGGAGCTGGAAAAGGAGAAGGAACGTGACCGCCAGAAGACCACACAGAAGAAAGGTGGCGGTAAGAAGGGGAAGAGCCGAAGCCCCTCCCCCAAGAAGGGCAAGGGAGGAAAGGAGCCTGAGGCAGCTGCCCCTACCCCACAGCCTGGTCAGTGATGTCGCTCTCTGCACCTCATCTCCCACTCCCCACCACTGCCTAGCCTTCTCCCCCTCCCCACCACTGCCCAGTCTTCTCCCCCTCCCCCACCACTGCCCAGCCTTCTCCCCCTCCCCACCACTGCCCAGCCTTCTCCCCCTGCCCACCACTTCCTAGCCTTCTCCCCCTGCCCACCACTTCCTAGCCTTCTCCCCCACCTCACCCCCCACCCCCCAATCACCACTGCCCAGCCTTCTCCCCCTCCTCACCCCACCACTGCCTAGCCTTCTCTCCCCCCCCCCCCCCCCCCACCTCCCAATAACCACTGCCTAGCCTTCTCCCCCACCCCACCACTGCCTAGCCTTCTTCTCCCCACCCCACCACTGCCCAGCCTTCTCCGCCTCCCCACCACTGCCTAGCCTTCTCCCCCTCCCCACCCCACCACTGCCTAGCCTTCTCCCCCTCCCCACCACTGCCCAGCCTTCTCTCCCTCCCCACCACTGCCTAGCCATCTCCCCCTCCCCCCCCCCACTACCCAGACTTCTCCCCCTCCTTGCCACTGCCTAGCCTTCTCCCCATCCCCACCACTGCCCAGCCTTCTCCCCCTCCCCACCACTGCCCAGCCTTCTCCCCCTCCCCACCCCACCTCTGCCTAGCCTTCTCCTCCTCCCCACCACTGCCTAGCCTTCTCCGCCTCCCCACCACTGCCTAGCCTTCTCCGCCTCCCCACCACTGCCTAGCCTTCTCCGCCTCCCCACCACTGCCTAGCCTTCTCCGCCTCCCCACCACTGCCTAGCCTTCTCCGCCTCCCCACCACTGCCTAGCCTTCTCCCCTCCCCACCACTGCCTAGCCTTCTCCCCCTCC
>JAWQFJ010000723.1:0-5000 GCA_034096865.1 Theodoxus fluviatilis | reverse complement strand
CCAGCATTGATCACCTGTCGGAGATAATGCGCAACGCCATTGAGGCCCACCAGAAAATCAAACAGGAACTGGTGCTGGAGCAGGAAGATTTCCTGATCAATGAGGTGAGTTGTTTTGCTTTTAGGGGTTCTGTTTTGGCCCATTTTTGTGATCCTTCACCACATTTCAAGTCTACTCTCCCTTTTTACTGAATTGGGTAAGATTGATTGAGAATGCTTGTGGTGCTTTTTTGGATGATGAAAACTGTTGGTGAGTTAGAGGTTGTTAAGAACTCTACCCTCTAGGATTGATACTTAGAGAAAATGATTTCAGAATGATAGGAAGTTTTCCACAAGAGTTATGCAACGGTCCAGTTCAGTCTAGCCTCCCATTGCAAATTTTTTTCCTCACTCCACAAATTATCTTTGATAAGAACACAGGTTCTCACAGGATACTAGAACTGTGGTGGGGTACGGGCAGTGCTAGCCGTTTGTCCCCTCTCGTTCATGTGTAGTGAGAATCAAACTGCTTTTCCTCCCGGTTGTACAGCCATCGATTGCATACTTTTATTAGTAGATTCCTTTCTTGCAGTGTCCGTAGTAGGCATTCGTGCACGTTGTATTGAGTTGCAGTTCTTTGTAAAGGAATTTTTGTCGAAGCATCAAGGAGTAGAGACGCATTCCACCTATCTCCATCTGGAGGGGTTAAAGGCCATACCTTCAGCTGGCCAGAGTAAAGTGTTTATAGAAGGAGTGATAGTGCCTTCGGGCACAAGGGACAAGCCCTGTCAGATAAGAGGGAAAATGGTGTTGTGTTCAGAACATCTGGAGCTCTGGTTGGCACCTGTTTGTGTTGGAGTGTAAAAGTTTAAAGGAATCTCTAATTGGTCAGAGGTTCTGGGACTGTCTCAGCCATTCAGAACAGAGGGGTGGAGCCAGAGGAGAGAAGCTAGGGTTGGAGGGGGAGAGAAATGAGGAGTGGGCATTCGGGTAGGTGAAGAGGGAAGGAAGTGGACGCGGTGTGTGTCAGGTGCCCTTGTATGCTGCCTTGTAAGGAAGAAGAATAAAGGAGTTTGAAAAGTCACCGGTCCAACTTGTCCTCTCGATATCCCATCCACGCTACAACATCTATACTGCCATGCCCGACAGCCACACACCTACCACAGAACAATATCATTCATTTCATCGAAGAGGATGAAGAGATTAACTGACGGCATGAAATTAAGGGACTTTTCTCCATTAAGAAGGGTTGGGGTCAGTGCTTTAGGAACACTTTTTAAGCAACTTTTGATGGTAACATGTGGAAATTTTCTAGCAGCAATATAGAAGAGCTAGATTTTTTTAAGCATCTGAATGAAAATTTTGACATCAACAGACTACCCTCCTCCTCCCACCCTCCCCCACCCCCACCCCCCCAACCCACCCCACGTGTTTTAGGCTGTAGCTCAGAATCATCCAACTCCAAGTGTCGATGAGACTCACATCATCAAAATGGGTCACATTTTAATTAGTGGTATGGTTCTTTGATCTTTGCCCTTTATGCCAAGTGTGTGAAAGGGTCATGGAGTAATTTTAACATGTGACCAAGTTTCCTGCTCTTTCTAAATTAAATATTTTAAATGCCTTCTTTTGCTCCACATTTGCCCTGCCGCTTTGACGATATTGTCCGAGCAGTGCTATTGTTTGGTTCTTACTGTTCTGTGAGTGTTGCTGTTGTCTTGTGCTTGCTGTACGCTCCGTCAGCATTCTATCAGTGAATAACATGACATTTATTCAAAACCATGCTAACAAAGGATGTCCTGCTCATGAAGGAAGATGACGTGAGTGAAGTGATGAATATTGATGACAGATTGCCTGCTGTATGCAAACTCATTCCTAGGCTATGCTGTCTGGGTCTTGGAAAGTTATTACATTGGCTGTGGCCATTCAACAGAACTGAATGCAGCTTTTGCTATCAAGGATATTTCTTTGGCATCATCGTTCACCTTCAAATGGCTGCCTTCCCTTGTCACCCACGGCATGCTTGGTATTGTTTTCTGGGACCCTGAATGCAGTGACAAAGTATGATTGTGCTGCATACACATTTGAGTGAAGGTATATCTCTTCTTCTTTTCTTATTTTCAATTGTTAGTTCTGTGTCCCACTGCATGGAATGACAGTCAAAAGCTGCATGGTTTTCCTTGCTTTATGACTTCATGTCATCTTGTTCATATTGAGGTTAACACAGGCTGTTGGCATGAGCTCAGTTGTGTGTATGAATGCATGTATTGGCTTGATACTGTTTTACATATGTTTACTCTTTTTGACTCACATGCGAAGCAAAAGTGAGTCTATGTACTCAGCCGTGTCGTCCGTCCGTCCGTCTGGGCGTCCGTCCGGGCGTAAAAAACTTAAACGTTGGATTTTTCTCGGAGACTATTAAGTCTATCAACACCAAATGTGGCATGATGGTGTATGATGACAAGGCCTCAAAAAACATACATAGTGACTTGACCTTGCTGCAAGGTCAAGGTCACAGGAGCCATAAATGTGGTCACAAAAACAGTCATTTTTCACATTTTCCCAATTTTCTCCCACGTTATTGAGAATGGCGACCTTAGCTACAAGTGGTATATAGGTCAAAGCAAGCCCTATCTATTGATACCAGTTTGGTTGACCTTGCTTCAAGGTCAAGGTCACAGGAGCTCTTCAAAGTTGGATTGTATACATATTTTGAAGTGACCTTGACCCTGAACTATGGCAGATAACTGTTTCAAACTTAATAATTATGTGGGGCACATGTTATACTTTCATCATAAGACACATTTGGTCACATATCATCAAGGTCAAGGTCACTTTGACCCTTATGAAATGTGACCAAAATGTGGTAGTGAACCACTAAAATTGACCATATCTCATGGTAGAAAGTGCCAATAAGCACCATTGTGCTTCCTATGTCTTGAATTAAGAGCTTTGTGTTGCTTGACCTTGGATGACCTTGACCTTGGGTCAAGGTCACGTGTATATTTGGTAGGAAAAAATGTGTAAATCATTTCTTAGTGTATGATGTCATTGCTAGGTTTAGTTGTTTGACCTTGACCTTGAAGGTCACTGAAGGTCAAGGTCAAGCATGTGAGTCGTATGGGCTTTGCCCTTCTTGTTTCAATTTAGCGTGGAAATATTCAAGTCTGGTAACACGGAGATCATTGAAAATTCCAACCCTTTGAGTGATTAACGTGTGGATGGAAAACATTATATTCTACATGATTCACAGAAAAACACAAATTGCAGGACCTGTACTGAGAAAATGTGGGATTCCACTTTCCAATTTAAATTCATAATTTTTTCTCAAAAATTAATTGAAAGCACTTGCAATTGGAGCCTTTAGCATCTTAAAATAAAGGTGAAACTGCTGTAGTCTTTGAGACTGAACATTCTTGATGATCCTCATTCTCTAATTGTCACAGATTGAATTGCTTGACAACATAGCTTGTGTGCTGCAGAAAATCCTAGAGTGTGCCAAGCCCATTCCTCCTGAATGGAAACCGTGTTATGAGTGGGCATGCTTTGTGTGTCAGGACCTTGCTGTTCTCAAGTCTCCAAGCCCGGAACCACCCCCTCCTCCAGAGGAGCAGGCAGTACCAGACTTGTTCACTGTTCAACAGCTGCTTAATCTCTACAACCAGGTAGGATGCAGCCACTGTACTTTCTGTTGTGTGGGTGTGTGGCCGCGTGTCATTCGGACTGGGCTGTCTTGGATTGCTGACTGTGTGTTCTCTGCCTGAAACCTGTAAATATTTATTGAAGGGATTTCAGTCCAAAGCAGAGTTTGGATGTAGTCGACCCTTTTTGGGACCATGTGCTTTTAATGCAATTTTTGGGGGGTGACCTATCTTTTCTAATATATCGAGAAATCTAGTAGAAATAATGACTCTTTGTGTCGTGGTCATAGGTCAGAATTGTTGAATGAAATGCCCCCTTGTTAAGGCATGATGACCTTGTGCTGAAAGGTTTTGTTGTTGGGGTTTTTTGGTCGTCACTTTCGACAGCCAACGTTGCCAGACATGTTTCAGTGCATGTCATGCATTTCATGCTGACAGATGATTGTGTACTGCCACAGTTTGCGAGGACCGCCCCATCAGGCATCGTGTCAAACAGGTCCTTTGTGGAGACCTTTGAGAACATGGTTTCAGTAACCCACGGCATGGAACAACTGCCCGACACCTGGATGAACATTCAGCCCAGCCAGGTAAATGATTTCTTCACCTGTCATGTCTACCTCATCACACCTGTCTACCTCATCACACCTGTTCACATCATCAAACTTGTCTACTTCATCATAATTGTTACTTCATTGCATCTCTCACATCACACCTGTCTACCTTGTCACACCTGTTCACATCATCAGCCAACTTGTCTACATGTACTTCATAACATTTGTTGCCTCATTGCATCTCTCTCATCACACCTGTCTACCTCATCACACCTGTCTACCTCATCACACCTGTTTACCTCATCACACCTGTCTACCTCATCACACCTGTCTACCTCATCACACCTGTTTACCTCATCACACCTGTCTACCTCATCACACCTGTCTACCTCATCACACCTGTCTACCTCATCACACCTGTCTTTCACATCATGCTTGTCTACTCATCACATCTACTTCATCACACCTGTATCTCATTGCACCTATTTCATCCCAGCTACCAATTTCATCACATTTGTCTACCTTATCATACATGTTTATATCATCACACCTCTATCTAGTCACACCTGATTATCTCATACACCTGTCTCATTGCACCTATTTACCTCATTATACTTTTCTATCTCATTGCACCTGACTATCACATGTGTTACCATCATATCATTTTGCTTGTTTGTTTGTCCATTTTCAGTCATTAATGCCAAGTTGTAAAAATATTAACCCATGCTATAAATCATGAGTTTTAAGTTTTGTTTTACAGCTGTCATTTTCAGGTGTACACTTTTAGGTACCTTTGTGTCATAACTTATTTAGAATTCCACAAAGCATAA
>JAWQFJ010000722.1:143580-144832 GCA_034096865.1 Theodoxus fluviatilis | reverse complement strand
TTAAGAACCGGCTATACACGTACCTTACACCGCATTCTCTGCATGTCGCATTATACCGGTCTGGAATGCATACGCTCTATGAGCTGAGAACGAAATCAATGCTTCCGGTCGCAACTCAACTTCGTTCTACGAGCGTTTATGCAGAGCATTTGTTTCCCACCGTTACAGGAGTTTCCATCCCACCACCAACCAATTCCTGGAGCAGGACAAAGGCCCCATCGCCGCCAACACCATTCTTCGTCTTGACCCCAACTCCGGCAAGATGAAGGCCGCACTTGGCGGCAACCTGTAAGTTGAAGCGACCGTACTTCAAAGGAATATATGTATATCATAGTACATGACTTTTCATCGAGGTATGCAGTTATTACCAGTGTTCATGACACGTGATCTTGCTCTGTGTGTATATGTGTGTGTGTGTGTGTGTGTGTGTGTGTGTGTGTGTGTGTGTGTGTGTGTGTGCGTGCTCGCGCGCGCTTATATATGTGTGAGTGAGTGAACTTGCACAAAACAGTTGATTTCGTCATTACGTGCAATGTTTGCAGATGTGAAGTGTGCATAACTATGCCAGCATGCGATTATGTCTCTCTCTCTCTCTCTCTCTCTCTCTCTCTCTCTCTCTCTCTCTCTCTCTGTGCGTGCGTGCGTGTGTGTGTGTGTGTGTGTGTGTTTTTTTTTGTGTGTGTGTGTGTGTGTGTGTGTGTGTGTGTGTGTGTGTGTGTGTGTGTGTGTGACAAAATGATCATTTCATCTCCCTACGCGATTCTGTAAAAGTGATTAACTAAAGAACCGAGAATTTACCTGCTCGAGTTTTTTTCGTGATCAATAGCCTTAATTAGCTTTCAAAGGCTTAGTAAAATTCCATTAATTCATTCATTGATTCATTCATTCATTGATTCATCCATCCATCCATTTATCCATCCATCCATCCATCCATTCCTTTATTCGTTCACTCACTCACTCACTCACTCACTCACTCATTCATTCACACACTCATTCCCGAATCATTCACTCACGCACTCATTCATTTGTCCGTTCGTTCGTTCATTTGTTTGTTCATTCATTCATTCATTCGCTCCCCCAGCTTCTACCTGCCCCATGGCCTGACGGTGGACAGCCAGGGCAACATGTGGGTGACGGACGTGGCACTGCACCAGGTGATGCGCATTCCTGCAGGCGCCTCTGCACCAGACCTGGTGCTTGGCACCAAGTTCCAGCCAGGCAGCGACCACGCCCACTTCTGCAAGCCCACTGA